>MU227536.1:1730502-1774305 GCA_018584345.1 Thuja plicata | reverse complement strand
GTTGTCTGGCTTTGTCATCGTCGGTAAGCCTCTTACACTTCTTCTGCTTATTTTCATCATGTTGTCAAAATTCACATGACACAATCTTTTGTGCCACAACCATATGTCTTCATTTCTAGTCATTAAGTAAGTGGTGTTTGTATCATTCAGATTGAATAAGTTACCTTAGTTTGTTCACCGGTACCAATCAGTTTTCCTAATTCATTGAAGATCTTTGCCTTCTTATTTTCAAATGCTACTCTATGACCTAAATTATTCAGTTGAGAAACACTCAATAGATTATAATTCAATCCTTTTACCCAATAAGTATTTCCACATTTAATCAGGTTATTCATCATTATTGTTCCTTTACCTTCAACTGAACAAGGTGTATCATTTCCCATTCTTATTGTACCATCATTATAATATTCAAAAGTGTTAAACTTTTCTTTGTCATTGGTCATATGGTGAGTGCAGCCATTATCTATTATCCAGATATCATTCTTACTAACCTTAGATATGAGTGCAGTTTCTTCATACCTTTCATCTTCATCTGAATCATCCTTCACAGCTACAAATACCATCTCAATTTCATCATCGGGTTCGGTGTTAGTATCTTCATCTTTGCAAGCAACTAGGTAGCTAGCCTTCTTTCCTTTATCCTTGTAGTCTCGGGTACCCTTTCTTTCTAATTATTGGTAACCTCTGTAATATTTGTTATCACCTCTGTCAGATTTCTTCTCAAAGGATCTATCATTACCTTTGTCATCTTTTCTTCTGTTAGGACATCTTGCAGCAAAGTTTCCAATCTCTTTACAATTAAAGCATACAAGTGGTATCTTGCCTTTGTATTTACCTTTGCATCTTTGTATATTTCTAGCCATAAGTCCTTCTATTTCTTCTAGATCTTCTTCTTCACTTTCACTTTCACTACCCCTTCTAGATGAGTATCTATGATTGGATTTGCTTATTTTCATAGAAGACTTAAATGCAAACTCTAAACTTGGTAAGACACTATTGTCAAACTTACTCATCTCAAATGAAATCAGTCTACCAATTAAACTATAAAGAGTAACTGTATTGGTTTGTACTGCTCTCATTTTTTGAATAGAAGAAACTCTAATAGCATATATAGGCAATAAGGTTCTTAAGATTTTACTTACGACTATTTTCGCTTCAAGTGTACCTCCAACACCTCGTATAGCATTGACTACTTATTTTATTCTTGTGCTGTACTGTGTGATGTTTTCTCCTTCTTTCATTCTAAGATCATCAAACTTTCCTCTAAGGATTTCTTCCTTGGCTCTCAGAACATTTGTATCACCTCCATGTACAAGCTTCAGTTTGTCCCACATTTTCTTTGCAGTTTTGCAATCCTTGACATCTTCAAATTTAGCATCAGAGAGTGAGGAAGAAATATCTATAACCATGCAGTTATGCTGATGCTTCTCTCTCAATTGATCTATTATCAATACTCCTATAGGAAACACATATTCAGTATCTAAGTATTGAGTAACATCATTACCAATACCTGATAAGTGGAGTCTTATCCTGCTTTGGCATGAAGCAAAGTTGTCTTTGTTCAACTTGGGCACATCTCGTCTGTTCATCTTGTGATCTTTACTTAGGTCTTGAAACCTTCCTTCTAAGCACACAAGCTCTGATACCAATTGTTAGTAATAACTGAGAGGGGGGGGTGAATCAGTGGCTTCAAAAATTATCCTTTAAACTTTAACCACCAATCAATAAATCTCAGATTATTAAGTCCCTACAAGATGCATGCCATGAAATACTAATAATGATTAACTATCTATCGGTTTTCCTTGTTTGTCCTTATTCTCCTTGATTACCAATAAGCAGTAAAACTATTTACCAATACTTAGTAAATATGCAGAGTATACCAATCAATCCAGAAATTCATATGTGAAATGTAAAACAGTAAAGTAATAACCATACACACATAACACATGGATTTTAACGTGGAAACCCTGTTAAGGGAAAAACCACTGGAACTAGTACCCAAAATTTTCACTCTTCTAAAGTGAGCCCTGTTAGGAGCCAATCCTATTAAAGGTTACAAACACATTGTTAAGTGCGACCTTGTTAGAGGATTTTAATATGAGTCTATCACTTGATATCTGGCATGTATATGCTACCAATATTGATCAACCTCTATGGGCACAATAGGTATTTGGCATATCTGGTGCTACCTAACTGCATCAACCTCCTTCTTAGACTGTGTGTTGGTATCAGGCACTCAATGCTATATTTATGATAAACTTTTTGGCAATCTGTTAGGATATACCTCAATTATAGAAGACTGTTAAGTCCTGCTCTGTTAAGAGACTTGATGCTTCAATGGTTAAACTGAAACACTATGACCTATTTCTAATGCAACTTGAATTGCAGATTTTCAGATCTATTTAAGTACATTACCTCTCTGATCAATGTATCAATTCAATTCTTTGTGATCCACACTTTATTCTCTTTGATGTTGTGCTTCACTGTTCTTCGGTGTCTGCAGAATTCTCTAGCTCTCCTTTAGCTTGATTGATCAGGACTGTATGAAGTTCTTCTTCACCAGTTTCTCTTCAGCATGCTCTTTCTATTCACTCCCCTTCCCATGTGTGTGATTTCAGAAATGGATTATGCTTGTCTCTTATATAGACATGATATTCATTATTTCTTGATTCTTGATTCTTGGTGTGAAAAACAATCCAGCCAATTTGATTTATAACTGTAACTTCTTATTTATCTCGTAGTTATATTCTTGCCAACTGTACAAATCTTCTTTAAATCAATTACTTAACTTTGGTCAAATGAAACAAATAAAACAACCAATTAAGTCTATCCTTTAGCTCTACTAGCTAGATATTTTGTCATTTTCTAAACTCTTTGTTCTGTCGGTCAACTCTGCAGTTAGTCGTCGGTGATAAATGCCAGTTCTATCGGTGTGACTCCAGTCAGCTTCGGGATCTCCGTCCATCGGGCATCATTATATTTTTCTCGTCAGGAAACTCTATTTTCATCTCGTCGGGCATTCTATGATTTTTCTTTATCGGGAAACATTGTCTTCTGGTCGTCGTGTATGACTATGAATTTTATTCTTTGCCTTTATCGATGGTGTGCACTCCGTCGGTGTTGTCTGTCACTTAGTGAATACATGAATTTTATGCATTGATGGAAGCATAATCTCTGTTCCATTGATTCTCTGAAGTCTTTGGCATTATGTACATGACCATACAGATAATATCAAGTTGACATCAACGATAATACAAACCATTAACTGATTTAATGTCTTGCATTATCTTCAACTTAAAATTATCAAACATTCAATCAGTTACATGTCATCATTTATACCATGATTTACATTATGTTGTATATAGATATAATGTTGCATTGTCAGCTAATGTAGTATTATTATAGGTTTGGGCTTGGGAGCATCTCCCTATAGTGAGACCCATTACAAATAGAGTTCATCCTGCCCATCGTCCTTACATTTATGCTTACCGTGGAGTGATTGTCCAACCACACTTGGGAAAATTAGACTATTGGAGACGTATGATGGATGACATGGATCAGGTGTGTTGGAGGCCCTATATTGGATTTGAGCCATGTGTGGAGGATGCTGAGGAAGTACCTTTTATGTTCAGGCTGATATGGTTGATGGGACAAACAACAATGGTGATTGAGAGATTTTTCTTTATGCATTTTTTGAGATAGTTTGGTCATCCATAGTGTATTTCATAGGGATTAGCGCACTATGCCAGAGTGCAAACATAGAAGAATTTATGGGGTCTATGTGTTGATTTTTTATCAACTTATGATGAGGTTTTGGGTCTTCATCCCATTCCATGGGATTACAGAGTAGACATAGTAGATGCAGGTGTGACTCCAAAGTATGTGCAGTGGATTTCTATATATTCTTTTTAGATATTCCCAGATCCAACCGAGCCTGTCCTTGACATTGATGAGGAGTAAAGTGATGATGATGATGACGACGACGACGATGACAGCGACGATGATGCCGATGATGATGATGATGATGATGATAATGATGATTGAGGTGATGGAGATGGGGGACCTTAACGACAGAGAGGATTGAGGATCCGAGGTGGTAGACCATGTGCACATTGTGGGAGAGCCAATAGGAGAGCTCCTAGTAGCTAGGGTTGTATAGTGGAGAGGTGGGTTCATCATACCTATTCTGAGGGGTGGAGGTGGTTGGGGTAGGGATGGTGGAGGTAGAGATGGTGTGGTGGGACAGAGGGGACGAGTACCTCCAAGATTGAGGGTAGTTTTAGCTCATGGATGGGTAGGTCAAGGGCCAAGAGTAGGGTACCATGGTGTACAAGATCCTCTAGGGTATCCAGTAAAGGCTTCACTAGTTTAGTCGGTTGCCCCAACTGTCCCAGTTCCTCTTGTGGCTCCTCCCATGCCTAGTTAGGATATCTAGGTACCACAGGTGGGTATGACTACTTTGTAGAGTCAGATGGCACAGACTATGGGCATTATTCAGGGTTTAGCTACACAAATGGCCCAGATCTAGGAATTGTTTAGTCATATTAGTTAGGGACATGCAAGTCCATCATCATCTAGGCCTCCGGATGCTCCAGAAATGGGTACTAGTTGTGGTCTGCCTTTAGGTTCAAGTGGGGAGATAGGGATTGGTGGTGGATAGAGCTAGAGTTTCCTCTATATTGATGTGTCATTTGATGCATATTTTGATTTCCTCTTAATGATGTATGCATTCATGATAGTTTATGATGTTATTTGTTTATGGACTCTTTGATTATGGAATTTTTGATTATGGACATTGGATCATGGACATTTTGATAGAATCTCACCCTTCCTTTATGATTTATCTTCTTTGTCATGTCATGTTATATTGGACTTTGATGCTTTTATGATGATATATATATGATGTAGATGGATGAAGTTCAATATGATTCTATCTATGAATATTATTATTGTTTTTCCTATGGATGCACTTATTTGATGTATATGTTCATGTATGGATGAATTGTGATATTTACATAGGTGTTCTAGATGTAGATGGATAGTTTACTTGGATGGATGTATACATATGGATGTACTTATGTGAAGTAAATGAATGCATTTCTTAGATGTACCATATATAGATAAATGTGTATATATGATGAGTGATCTTTATGGATGTATTGATTTTAACATGCTTATGATGGTGGGTGCTTTCCTTTATGATATGAAATAATGATGTTGGATGCACTTAATGATTTTAATGTCTATATAATGATTATGTGATGTACACCTAATATAATGTTTAATGATATGCAATGGATAAATGATCAATGATTAATAGTGTTGATATGCAAGTGAAATGATCTTAAATGTAATGCAATTAATCTACTTAATGAGTAATGATGTAATGAACCTAAATAAAAGACTATGAATGTAAATATACTTAAATGATCAATGAACCTAAATGAATGATAGATGCACTTAAATTATTAATGACCTAAATAAAATGCACTTGTTTAAAGTCCAATATATTCCATTGAAAGGAGAATTTTTTATGAGTTTTGACTTTGATGAAGTTTTCACCCCACCCCCTCTTGAGAAATCTCATAATGTTTATTAATGCAAGAATTAATCTAACATGAATGTAATATGTAAATGTAACTGTATTGTTGTCACTTTTTAATGCATCAATATATTTTTCAATTATCATCATTGATATTTTTGGTAGATCATTTTGAAATTGGTACAACTCTCACTGGTTATATTTTCAAACCATGGCGATATGAATACCTCCCTCATTGAATTCAATGTGACCAATGTCATCATTGAGATTTGGTGAATCATTAAATTTAGTACAACCTTCATAGGTTAGATTTTAAACCATGGTGGTATGAATACTGCTTTCATCGAATTTAATGTTGCAAGTGGATCTTGGCATTAAGGTATGATTAACCTAAATGGCCTAAGTATCCTTTTGCATAAACAAACAAAGAATTAATCCCTTGCATATGCTAATGTCCTCGTTAATTATTTGATGATCATGTCTTTATACTGAATTTCATACTTCTTTGAATCAATCCTACAAGAAGAAAACCAAGAAAATATCATGGTTGAGCATTGCTCCTCTAGTCCCAGACATCATTGAGTTTCTAAACAAACATGATGTCAAAAAATTCAAGAAACATACATTTGAATCTTTTAGCTATTGTTATTTGATCCATAGTTTTAAAATATTTCAATCCATCTTCTTCCATTTTGATTTGTTATCAATTTTTTGGATTTGATATTTGATGTGTTGGTTATGGATCATGTTTTGAAAGTTTGGATGTTTGAAATTTGAGATTTGGATTAATTAAAAAGTTAAATTGTCCTTTTTCTTGATCTTAATTAAGCATGTTTTTTTTGCTTGTGTTTGTTTCAATGAAGATCCCTTGATGTTTGGATTTTTTCCCCTAATTTGGATGTTGCACAATGAACTAGGACCATTTCCAAACCATGATAATAGCTTGCTTGGATGACTGCACTATGCAACTTTTGGGGGTTTATTATGGCTATGTATAAATGATAGAATACAGTCAGATATATCCAAGGATGGTGGAAAATGAAATGCTTGATAGATAAAGGAGCTCAACTTGGAGCCAGTAGCACCTATTTTCCAGGTTCTCGCTACTTGTTTTATTGCAATTTTCTCTTTATTTACTTTTTTTTGCTACCAAGGCACTTATTTGCTAGGTTTTCACCAAGGCACTTTTTATCCTTTTTCAAATATTTCTCATTGTTTTTTCTTTCTTTAGGATCCATACTTATTGTTTCTTATTTCTTTTCAGGTTCACTTTTTTATGTGCATATTGATACTCTCTTATCTGATACTCTTTGATGTGATACTCTTTCAACTGATCAGGTATAGAACCTCTTAAGATGAATTTTGTTTATGGGTTCTTCATATTCTTCTCCATCACATGTAGCTAGTTTATAAGTTCCTATTCCATATGATGACATGATCATAAAGGGTCCTAGACAATTTGCTTCAAATTTCCCCTTCTTTTCTCTTTGTGATTGATTTCTTGGGTTCTCTCTTAGAACAAGGTCGCCAACTTGGAACTCTCTAGGTTTAATATTTGTATTATAGTTCCTTGAAATTATATTTTGATAGAATTTGAGATGATCATAGGCTTGATGTTGATATTCCTCAAGTAACTCTAGTTCCTCTAACCTAGAAACTATATACTCTTCATCTGTTAATATGCCGTGTAGAGAAACTCTATGGGATGGAATTTCTACCTCCAAATGTAAGACTACTTTGACTCCATAAACTAGAGAGAACAGTGTAGCTCTGATAGGTGTTCTAATGATGGTCCTATAAGCCCAAAGTGCCAAATTCAACTGAATGTGTCAATCCCTTCCTAAATTATCCATTGTTTTCTTAATAATCTTAAGGATATTCTCATTAGAATCCTATGCTTGTCTATTTCCTTGGGGATGGTAAATGGAAGAGAAATGTTGAATAATATGGAACTTTTCACATAACTCTTTGACATCCTTATTCTTAAATTTCCTTCCATTATATATTATAAGTGCATGTGGGATACCATATCTACAAATAATATGATTTAAGATGAACATATAAATTTTCTTTCTTGTTAAAGTTGATAAGGGTAAAACTTCCACCCATTTTGTAAAATATTTAGTTGCAGTGATAATATATTTTTGACCATTAGAAGAGGGAGGATAAATCATCCCAATTAAATAAAAAACTCATTGATAAAAGGGCCAAGGTGTGGTCAATGGATGTAGTTCTTGTGTTGGCACATGTATCAAGTTCCCATGGTATTGGCACTTTTGGGAAATCTTTACAAAATGACATGCATTATTATCCATTGTTGGCCAATAATACCCCATCCTAATGAGTTTCTTAGCTATGGTAAACACACTCGAGTGTGACCCACAAATACCCTCATGAACATATTGTAAGGAATTTTTAGATTTATCACCCTCTAAACATCTAAGAAATGTCTCTTCTAGACCTTTTTGATACAATGTGTCAGTGATATGAGTGAAATGAGAGGCTTGGCATATAAGGTTTCTCTTTACATTTCAGGACCATACCAAGTAGGTCCAAGGATAAGGTATTTTATTTTAGATATGTGTAAATAGGACCTTACCAAGTAGAGTCAAGACCCACAAGTAGGAAAATGATTTGGGAATTGAGATGGTCATATGCAGGTTTAACCAATTCCTCCACCAAGAATTCATATTTTTCATTTTGATCAGGTACTTGCAGAACTAAAGCTAGTGTTCCTATGGAATCGACTGCTTTATTCTCAACTCTTGGTATTTTCTCAAAGGTGATCAACACAAAAAATTTCTTAAGATCATTAACCATCCTTTTGTAAGGCATTAGTTTCTCATCCTTGGTTTGGTATTCATCATTAATTTGATTAATGACCAATTGGGAGTGACCATATATTTGTAATTCATTAATTCTCCATTCCAAATACATTTTGAGTCCAATCATAAGTGCTTCATATTTTGTTATATTATTGGTGCATGGGAATAGCAGTTTAAATGATTTTGGTATTGTACAACCTTGTGGTGTAATGAAAATAACTCCTGCCCCCAAGTCATGTTGATTATATGAACCTTCAAAGTATAATTTAAATGTCTTTGGTCCAGTGGTGAGAATGTTTGCATATGGAAATTCCACTTGTATAGGTTCTTCACTTGATATTGGAGACTCTGATAGTTGATCAAGTATGAATTGTCCCTTGATAGCTCTTTAGTCCACATACTCAATGTCAAATTCACTTAGTACCATGACCCACTTAGCAAAAATTCATGTGAGAGCTTATTTGCTAAGAAGGCATTTCAATGGATCTATCTTAGCAATGAGCTTGATTTTATGTGCTAGCATGTAATTTCATAGCTTTTGGGAAACAAATCACTTCTATACATGCCCTCTCTATAAAGGTATAATTGAGCTCATATTTCACCAAAGTTCTACTAATATAGTAGATTGATTTTTCTTTCCATTGTTCATCTTCTTGTGCTAATAAGGCTCCTAAGGACTTTTTTTTTGTCAGGATGTAAAATATCAAAGGTTTTCCTGTTATTGGAGTCATTAGGACAGGAGGATTCATCAAATATTTCTTTAAAATAACAAAGACTTCTTCACATTTGTTGTCACATTTGAATAAGATGTCCTTATTTAGTAATTGGGAAAAAGAATGAATTATTTCCGCCAATTGTGATATGAACCTCCTTATTGATTGTAACCTCCCTTGCAAAGATCTTAGTTGGCTAATATTTCTAGGTCCCCCCATTTCCATGATAGCTTTATCTTTTGCTAGATCCACCTCTATTCCTTTTTCTGAAACAATGTACCCTTGTAATTTTCCTGATTGGACTCCAAATGCACACTTCTTTGGATTTAATCTTACTTTGAATTTTTCAAATATTGTAAAATTTTTGTAAAGTATTGGTAGATGTTCCTTTTTGGTATAAGATTTTTCTATAATGTCTACATAGTCTTCCATGAATGTGTACATCATGTCATAAAAAATAGTTGTCTTAGCTCTTTGGTATGTAGCCCCAACATTTTTGAGACCAAAGGACATCACATTCCAACATAAAGTACCCCATGCACATGTAAAAGTAGTTTTATCCTAATCTTCTGGTGCTATATTTATTTGATTGTATCATGAGAATCCATACATTAAGGAAAACATAGAATTCCCTACTGTGAGGTCCACTATTATATCAATATTGAGAAGATGAAAATAATCCTTGGGACATGCCTTGTTTAAAACTCATAAATTTATACAAATTCTTATGCTTTTATCATATTTTGAAATAGGTACTACATTTGAGATCCATGTTGCATATGCAATTGGCCTAATAAACCCTATATCCAAAAGCTTTTTTAATTCTCCTTTAACCAATAACGTTGCATGTGGGTTCATCTTTCTCAACTTCTTCTTGACTAGTTTGACTCTTGGAGCTATATTGAGAAGATGTGTTACTAGGTTCAGATCTAGCCCTGGCATATCAGCGTATGGCCATGTAAAATTGACTTGTCTTTTCTTGAAAAAATTCAATGAATTGCTCCCTTTTTTTATTGGACAAAGATGTGGCTAGATTGATGATCTTAGGTTTTGCCTCAGTTCCAATGTTTATCTTCTTTGTTGGATCTATCAATATAGCTAACCTATCTTCATAGTGGTCAAGTAAAGTGTCATGATTCTCATCCTTAGGTGCCTCAATTGGGTTTTCACCTTTGTATATGTCATTTATTTATAATTTTTAATGATCTACTACTGCCACATGGTGGTTTTCACCACTAGATATTTTTTGTTTTGTTTTGTTTTTATGACCAATAAACTTGACACTTCCCCCCATTTCTACCTCTTAATATGATTCATGGGTGGAAGATGGCTCAATCGCATTGAGGTACATGGAAATGACATAGTCATTTGGAAAGATGTCGATTTCATTTGGCTCACTTTGATCCCAATCAATGAGTTCAGGATGGATAAGAGGTAATGGATCATTGGGTTGATTTAGGTCTATGGGAGTTAATGTCCTAACTTATTTATATCTAGGTTCATACATTGTATCATAAAGATATATAATGTGGGATTCTTCAAGATGGTCCATAGAGCTTGGATCTATGTCTTCCTTACTAGAGTATCGTGAACACATTGTGGATCTATCTCTTGTAAAGTGAACCTAGAGCTTTGTCCCTCTAAGAACGTAGGTATGCATGGTTATCCTACCCAATCATAGCTTGAACTTGGTGTGGCCTTTGATGTAGATACGTATGAGTGGATCACATCAATTTCTTTTTCATGACATAAATTTTAGGATAGAGAATCCCATTCCCATTTGGACGAGTCATCATCACTTTATGACTCTAAATTTGCAACCTGCTCATGAATTTAAGGAAGGTTATTTTTGGTACATCTTGGTTCAAAATAACCTACCCTAGTTTTCTCATGTTTAGATCAAAAATTAGTCTCTATAGGTTCTAATAATCCTTTTTTTCCTCCCAAGAGGACTCAATCCTTGGTACCCCATTTTCTACATGATTTCAAATCCTTTCCCATATTTATGTGTGAGAATGCTAATGTTTTGTACCATTTCATTTTTTTCTTCCTCATCCTTATATAGTAAGTTTAGGATTTTATTATCTTCTTCTATCTCAGCTATGTAGTGGCCCTGACAAAATTGTCATTATATTTGTGAGAAGGTGTTTGATTTGGTAAAAAAAAAGGTTTTCCATGAGATTTTGGAGAAATTGATAAATCTACCATTGATAAGGAATATTCTCCCAACCCTTTGTGAATGATTTTTAATTTATTCTAAAAAAATTTCATTAGGGTATCGATCTTCTTATAATGGGCTTATTTTTCCTTCCCCTTTTCTAATTTCTTATTTTTTGATTCTTTGTCTCCTTTGCTATAAGTATTTAAATTTAAGGATTGAGGATATTCATTATTGGAATGTAAGAGAGAAACCCCCTCTTTACCCTTGTTTGATATGGATGTATTATTATTTTCCCTTTTTGAACCAGTGACATTATCTTTAGCTTTTCTTTTTCCTGCTCTTTGGATGATGACTTTATACTAGGAGTTTCATCCTTAGTTTGTTCTGAAGTTGAAGTATATATGGATGCCTCGTTATTGAGTGGCATAAAAGAATCTATAATTGGTTTGATATTATTGCAATATTGGAACGGGTTAAGGTCTCCACTGATTGTTATCTCCTATTTCAAATAAGGAACTTTAGACATTGATGATAAGTTGAAGGAACAACTTGCATTTCACGAATCTATGGCCTTCCCAACAATATATTGTAGGTCAATTTGAGATCAAGTACTTGGAAAATCATTTTGTTTTTAATAGGTCCTACTCGAATGGGTAGAATGGTTGTTCCTTTAGAAGATATCTCTTCATCATCATATTCTTTGGTGGTTATTTTCCTCTTAGGATCCACTACCTCTTCAGAATATTTCAAGTCTTTCACAAGGATTACAATATAGATATTTAAGCTAGTCCCTCCATCTATCAAGGCTCTCTTGACCCTATGCTTTTGGATTAGGATTTCAGTATGCAAGGGAAAATTTTGCAGATGGTTTAGGGACATTTCATCTTGCTCAAAAAAGGATAGGCAGTGTGGTGCAATAACATGACTAACCATGTTTTTAAATTGGTCCACATATAAATTATTAGGAACCATTGTATCTACCAAGGATTTTTCCAATATTTCTTTATGAGTGGGTGAAAGTTTTAACAATTCTAAGATTGATATTTGTGCTGGGGTTTTTTGAAGTTGATCCACTAGATTATATTGCTTTGGTAGAAAAATATGGAATATTAGGCCAAGTTATCATGTTGGAAGTTCTTGGTAAGGTGACTTTTAATGCTTACCCCCTAGTGATGACATTGGCGGGATCTTTATTTTGTTTGTCTTTCACCACTATGACATTAATGGTATTTTCAAAACTAGTTATAGAATTGATAGTATTGTCATAATTGTGGGAAAAATTCACCCTATTGTTTCCTTTCTTTTTATATTTGTGTTAAAATATTCACCTTTCTTGTGATTTAAGAAAGGTGTTTTGAAAGTCGTATGATCTTCATTATTTTTAGGCCCTTCTACTTCAATAGTTCCATTTTCGATGAGGTCTTGAATGATGTGTTTCAATATCATACACACATTTGTTTTATGTCCTTTGTTCCTATGATATTCACAATGGTGTGAATTATTCCACCATGAGGATTTGACTTGGGGTTCAAAACCTTTTGAATCATGTAGGGTTATGATCTTGTTTACGAGGAGCGTTCTTAGGGATGCCTCAAGAGGTTATCCAAAGGGACTGAATTTCCTTCAAGGTGAAGTAAAATGAGACATGAAGGCTGGTTTGGGTTGGTTGTTCCCTTGGTTAGGATTTTTATTGTATTTGTTGAGAAAGTTTTTGTTGGGTGGATTGATGTTATTTTCTTGGTGGATGGAACTACTAGAAAGATAGAATGGCTCAGGTTTCACATTGTTTGCTTCCACCATTCCATCATTTACTAGATTTTTATTGTTGTTTTTTTACCAAAACTTAGGTTTTTCATTGTTTGTATTGGTTGAGGATTTGTTCTTTTAATTGGGGTTGTTGGTGTGTAAAATCCCTTGTTGTCTTTGTATAGCTTTAGTTCACCCTTTTTAACCAAATCTTCTTCTCTATTTTCAATAATCTTTTCAAAGGATGGAGGAAATTAAAGTTGTAGCCAATAATTCATTTGACTATTCAAGTTATTTATAAACATGTCTATCTTTTCCTTTTCTGGTATACCTCTTGGGTATTTGGCAAAGATCTTTCTCCAACATTGTAGGAAAGTTAAGAATGCTTCCCCCTTTATCTATTTTGTGTCACATAGATCTAGCATGGTTAATTAATGCTCAATATTGTAGGAGTATTGAGTCATGAAATGGGAGACCAATTCTTCGAATGTTTTTATTCTTGGTGGTAGTTTTTAAAACCACTCCATAGCTTGGCCTCCTAAGATTCTAGGAAATAACCTCATGCAATAGGTGGGTTCATGTAGCAATTCCATGCTTAATGTGTAGAATTATCTAATGTGGTCTTAAGGGCCAGTTACATACCCATATATTTATCATACTTTGGAAATTCCATACTAGGTGATAAAGGTATCATAACTAAACTTTTTTCAAAGGGAAAATGACAAATACCCTCAATCGTGTATTGTTTTGGTGTATTTACCTTTAAAATATTATCCAATTGTGTTTGAAGGGATTGGATATGTTTAGTTAAGACACTTAAGGGATTTAACTCATCCTCATCTTGTTTCAATTTTTATATGTTGTAATCATGAGGTAGTTTGACCCCTAGTTTAGCTAATGGCATGAAATACCTTTCTTTATCCTTGTCTAGCACTTTTTCTATCATTTTCAAAAACATGAGATTTTGTTGTGCTTCCCTCACCTTTTCTTCAATTATTTCTTCATGAGTATGGTTGGTGGTGTTACTATTTTCAGTATTATTGTCATGATTGTTGAAAGGTTTAGCCCAATATTTCTCCATGTTGAATTGATTTTCTTGTACTTGATCCACTTTTAGGCTCAGATTTTCTTGATGTGTTTGATTCGTTGGTGATTCAATTTGGTTTTTGCATTGAGAAGGGATTTCTCCTTAAAAATTTATGTCTTTTGATGTGAATTTATTATTGATAGTTTTGAGATGATAGGATCATGTCCTTTTTCTTGGCATGAAATTAATTCTTGGATAACTTTTTGAATCAAGGTTTTTCTCAATGATCAAGGTTTTCTTTGAAAATCCTAGTTGATTATACTATAAAAAAGTGATATGGTGAGATTCAAATGTTGTTATTCTCAAATGGAAAAGTGTCCTAATGATGAAGTCTAATAGAGAAAGATTTATCTCTATGATGAAGACTTTATGAGAGATAACAATTTTGTTGGTTCTAGGAAAATGACCTGTAATCCTTGTTGATGAACTTTTCAAAAGTCATGGATTTAGATGTTTGGACAACACTCATGATTTGGTGTGATTTAATTGTAATCATATGAATGATCAACTTGTTTAGAGTTATAACAATGGTATATTTTCTTAAAGAACCTATTTGTGTTACGAAGAACTTGAATTCAAAAATGTATTCAAAAGATAACTAATAACCACACTTAAGCACTCAAGCTTAGAAATATCAAAACAAATATAACATATGGTTTTTGTACTTGTAACATTTCCACAAGTCTTTATTCAAATAAACCAATTTAAAAAAGCTACCTAAGGACAATTGTAGTTTCCATGGATAATGAGGTAAGCTTGCTATTTAACTAGGATTTATTCAAGATCCTGTTCAAAGAAGTTTTTTGCATTTTACCTCTCTTAATGAGAGTATCCCACCATCATAAAAAAAAATTTTATGCAATCCATGAGGAGGAGAACTATTGTACAAAAACCTTTCGTCAATCACCCCATCAAGGATGAAAGATTTTTTATATTATAGTGGGTTAAATTATTATGGCTCAAATGATTGTATCCCACTTTGGGTCATCCCTCTCACCATCCTCGATAAGGAAAATATCAGGAGGTGGGCCCACTATGGTTCAAATTGAATGCACTACTTGAATCAAAACAAGGAAAAAGGTAGGTTTAGGAGTTTCATCACCCTAATAATTAGGATGAGAGAATATCCCTATTACCCTTATTCTCCAAACACAATAAGCATGACATTCTTTTTTGGACCTTTGTCTAATGGAACTTAGGTATGCTTAGTGTTTTGATCACCATGAAAATGTGAGAGCATAAGCCAACTACTCTTGTTCACAAGAAAAGTGAGGTCTTCATATTTAGCTTATGTGTTTGAACTTTGAAATGCCACAATTTAAGAAAAGTACATGAAAGAAAAGGTTTAAGAATTATACATTTTTTGAAGCTTAATGCACATTTTAAAAACTTTTTTATTGTTCTTTATACGTTACCTCGACAATCGTTCCCGCTCCTTAGCATCCAAGTCTCTCACAAATGTTATTCCAACAACAAACGAACAAAGTGAAAGAAAATTGAAAACAAATACACCTTGATCTACAATGAGAAGTATTTAAGCTAAAGATGAAAATTTAGCTTGATACAACTTAAGAATTATTTTTTTAATGTTTATAAGATTTTACTTCTTCATCTAACGTTTCTAATATATTTGCATTTTGAACCTTCTTTGCATATTTTTTTAACCTTTTAGCTTCCTTTTCTTGAAAATAATCAGACGTTCTAAACATAGGTTTTTGGACTTTCTTAAATTGAACCATTCTCAAAGAGGAGAGTCATCTAGATGAATAAAAAAGGTATCATAAAAATCTTGGTAAGGATCAACAATTTTCCAATACCTGTTGTGCGCTTGAACTTTCTCCTCTAAGATTTGTGATTTGATTGCTAATTGTGTTTTCTTTGCATCCTTGTATAATCATTTTTCCTCTTCCTCCTCAAAGTGATTCGACAAACAAAGTTCTGGTTTCCTTATCTTTTTAAAATCTATCATTTGAATACATGATAAACAAAATCAAATCCATAAATTTTGATTTCTAAATGAATTTTAACATGCGCTATTATTTTGTTTAAACACACCGATCTTTAGCTCAGAGGTGCTGAAATTTAAGTTTCAGGCACTGAAACAGAAAGTACGTGTTAAAATAATAGGCGCTACTATTTGACTTAAAAGTGCTTTAAGACAGTAAATAGGTGCTGAAATTTTTTTAAATTGTACTATTTTATCTGCAGGCGCCAAAATGTTGATTAGAGGCACTGAAATTTGGATTTCAGATGCTGAAAGAATGAGTATAGACGCTGTAATTTTGGGTACAGGCGTTGAATTTTCCTGTAAAAGTGTTGTATGTGTCTTCCAGACTTGCAAATGTTAATTCTATCGAAGAATTTGTCAAATTAATGAGGCGTGGGCTCTATGGTGGGCGTCATTTGTGTGTGTAAACCTGCAACTTACAAACCTACAAGAAACATTAGTTTAACATACTTTTAAATTGAATTTGAAAGATCTAACTAAATTAATTCAAAAATGAAACAAATTAAGAGAGTCTCATGGACCTCTAGCTGGAAGGACTAAATGAATGATCTCAACTGCAAAGAAATCCTAAAGTGGAAACCTCTAAAACAAGAAATGTGATGAAAAGATGCAAATTAAGATAAATTCCCTATTCTAAATATTCAATTCTACTCAAAACTTGGACAAATTCCGCCGTAATAATGATGCTTATGACTTTAAAACCAATTCTCTATATGAAAATAGAACTGAAGTGCTTGTGAATTTGTGATTTGTATATGTTTGTGCCTCCTATTTATAGGATTTCCCAAGGTGTAGGGGGTAGGTCAAGATAACCATGGTAAAAATATGGTTGAGGTTAAGGATGAGTGATGTGTCCCCTTTGAGTGGACAAGATTGATTTATAAGATTGAGTGGTCAAGATAGCAAAACTTTTTAGTGATCCATATGCTCTCTTTTCTCTTTTCCCATTGGTTGAGTGATTTTGTGTCATGTAGTGCTCGGTGAGAGAAATTAGGATTTAATTAATTCAATAGAATTAATTACTTTAGCCATGTTTGATTTATTGATTAAATTTAATCAATTAGTGAACTAAGTAATTAAATAATTAATTCAATTACCTAGTGATTTGATTTATTGATTTTAATTAATTTAAAATGGCTTGTGTTCGATTGATTTTTTCTTTGACTTATGTTGACCAATTTTAGGTGTATACAATAAATAGTAGCAATACTCCCTATTCTACCAGATCAGTCAACTTCATCAGTCAATTTGGTAGGTTTTCCTACAAATAGTCTTCCAAATTTTATGACTAGTATTTCAATTAGCTGCCTTGACATAGTACAATAGGAAAAGGTAACATATTCATCTATACGTGATGTGCAAGATATTGATGTTCAGATATGGAGGCAACACTACATGAATTTCATGCAACATGCAAAAAACTAGCTGGCTTATGTGCCTTCCTACGAGAGATGTACACAGATGAGTACTGTATGCACCCTAAAATGGTTGCCTAGACTATGGGCCCCCATTCTTCAATTTATCAAATGACATAATCAATTTATCAAATTCTTGAATCAATGCTTTGCAACATTTTTAATTCAAATCAATTTCCTTGATCAAATCGTAATTAATTCAATTATTTCAATATTTCCTAAGGTTTGATCATTTAATCCATAATCTTATTTAATTAAAAGAAAACACCCCTTTTAATTAGAAAAAATGATCTTATTTAATTAAAAGAAAATTCCTTTTTATTAAATAAAATAATCTCATTTAATAAAAGAAAATCTCTCTTTTAATTAAATAATCTTATCTTATTTAATTAAAATCTCTTTTTTTAATTAAATAATCTTATTTAATTAAAAGAAAAAATCCCTCTTCTAATTAAATGAATAAAATCCCTACTTAAAACTCTCTTTTTGATAAAAAAAGAAATAAACCAAATAATAAATAAATAAAACTCCTTTTTCTCCACACATATTCATAAGTGGTGGGCTTTTCCCCTCTTACTTGCTTTTTAGGGATTTATCCCACATTGCTCTTGAGGATGCATTGCTCTCCACACTTTCCTTTATAAGGAGCCCTCTCCTTCTCATTTTCATAGAGAGATATCAAGTTTTCATGTTATTGTTATGCTGCAGGTTTAGAAAGCAACTTTGGAGGAGAGTTTGAACATTTGAGCTTCATTTTTTTAAGAATTGAAGATAAGCAAACAAAAGCCTTTTATTATAAAATGTCTGATAATATATTTCCAATTTTACAAGCAAGATAAAAGTGCATGTTTTCAACGTCATCCATAACATTGCTATATTAGAGAAGTTTCTATTTCTAGAACCCAAATTAAAATTCTAAAATTAAATTTTCATATATAAATTATGCATCCCGATCAAATGGAAAATCTAAAAAGGGATTTAAAATTTGATGCCAAAGATTTTCAAAACCAAATAAAATCCATATAAACATTGTTCTTACTATAATAAAATCCCATACCCACTCGCAACCCAACGACGCAGGATCGAATCCCAAAACAAGAAATAGCCTATCTGGGCTTTGACGAGTAGTCTAAAGATAAGAAGAGAGCAAAATAAGTTGGAAGTGAAATGAAATCACCACAAAAATAAGATGAGGAAAATAATTCCAAGATTTAAGGTGGGAGGAGGGAGAGAGTATAATTAGCAGAGAAGATTTGGATGCTAGAATGGATATGATTCTAGCAGCAATGAAGTCATTACATAGTAGTTTGGCGAAGTCAAGGGATTTGGCAGCAACATTGGAGAAAATGGGCCCCAATGGCTGGGACCAAGCTATCAAATATTTTCCATGCATTTTGAGAAGGCTTTAGAGTGAAATATTTGAAATCAAAACTCATCCATTGAAACCCAACTCTGTGACTTAATAATCTCCTTCAATATGATCTCTTCCCCTCTTTTAATCCATAACATTGGACCACCTGGTACTTTTTCCACTTCCACGCCTTTTCAAAACTGATTCTTATTCTCCAAATTGCTGGTAATTCTATCCCCTCAATTTCATTTCTCTATTACTACAAATCACTTCTTCCATTTCCTACTTATCCCCTTGTCTACCCCCAATTCTCCTACTTGGAAAAATGAACTAGATGAGGATACAAATGCCACTATCTTCTTTTCTTCCACAAACACCCTACCATCAACTATCGAGCATAGAAAAAAAAATTGAGCATAGAATGACAATATCATGGCAAAACTAGAGCATTTAACTGTTCTTGTAAACTCAACAGTAATCAATGAAAATTGTTTATTAATTTGTTTTCATTAAAAACTGTCAATTTCAACTATTTAAAATTAATTAAACATTACTAAAATTAAAACTGTATTTTATATATGGTAAGATTTAATCAAAATTTACAATTTAAACAAATTGTTCTATAATAAAATTTAATAGAAATTTAAAACATTACTTGATAACGTTATTTTATATCTATATGTATAAGAATAATGTATATGTATGTTTTGAGATTCTTGGTATAAGCATAATCTCTCTCTATATATATACTTAATTTTTTTTTCTATTAAAGATATATGATTGTATTGATTTCATAAAAATTGTTACATTCATGTATCTAGCTCGTGCTAATTACCAAAATGAGAGCCAAACATATATAGGTTAACATATACCTCCAGCTGCACCTGACTGCTATATCTGGAATAGAAAAATTCACTAGATCTATCATAGTTTACGAAAGTGAAATATACAAAAGGTGGTAACCAAAATTATAACATAGTACTGTCTAACTGGCACATTCAAGCAAAGTCTTCATCTTTGTAGGGTACCCAAGTTACCCAGCAATGTGTTCCTTCCATCAACTTCAACATCTCATCCTTTCTAATATACTGTTCGTATGGGTGTGCCAGGGGTACTGCAACTGGGATGCCTAGGCTTGGAACTGCAGAAATGGGAACAACATTAATGACTGGTCTGTCATTCTTATTTAGTCCTTGCACCTCTTCCATGAAGTTGTGTAGGGAAGCTCTGAATGGTGCCAGCTCCTATGATTCTTTAGTCCAGGTGTAGCCATGTGACACTTCCCAAGCTCCAAGCCTAACCATCCCATTCTTGAATAGGTCCTCTAGCTTCTTTCTCTTTATTTTAATAACAACTGTAACCTGCACAACAATATCATGAAATATGAGTCCTTGGACAGACTCAGTGGGGCTTCTTTTATGACCACTAAAAACAATATCATTCCTCTTTTTCCAGATGTTCCACATAAGTAAGGTAGAGATAAGTGCAAAAAAATTGTTAAAAGGCTGCTTCAAACCATTAATATGACCTGAGATAATATCCAGAACAGAGACAACATATACCTGAGGAAAACCAAAGATTTTCTAAATTTCAATAACAAGAGGACATCTAAAGAACACATGACTGACAGATTCAGGGAGAGGGCAGAATACACACAAAATAGGATCTCCATTAGGCAGTCTAAAAGGCAACCTGTGTAAGATAAGACACCACAGAAAATACTTAATTTTGGGTTCAACCAGGGAGGTCCAGAGGTTATCAAAGATCTTGCTCCACTTGTCTGTTTCTAGGTTAAGGTTCCAACAAGTATTCAGATGGGGAAAGATGGGGTATTCTTTGGTAATGATACCATAGAGAAGCTTGGAGTTAGATTTGGAAATCAAGGTCCCATCTTCCCATCTGTACTGGAGATGGTAGTCACTATCCACATAAATTGTTTGTGTAGGAAGATGTTGTCACAAGATTCCTTTATCACTGAGTAGGTCCTAAACTGAGAATTAGGGAGATCAAATATGCTCTTCATGTCTTCCCATTAAAACAATTTATCATCCTGTAAGATATTTTCTAAGTAAGATATGCCCTTCCCATTCCACTTCTTGGCTGAGCAACCTTGTAGAAGTGCCAACGGCTTATCTCTGATTTTGAGGTTCCACCAGATGGATTTGTTACCACAAGTGTTACCATGGCAGTGGAATATATTGTTGTCAATAATGAGATGTTTGACCAAGTTCCATGCTTTCCAGATAGATTTGAACACAACCGATCCTTGTACCTTTAGCTCTACCTCACCGGCTATGATGTCATTCATAGACAGGTTTCTCCATAATTTCCCTTTCTTGGGATGCCCCCTAAATATGTTATTTCTAATCAGGACTTTCCATGGTTCCTCCCCTACCAAATCTCTTGTGATCCACTTGGTAGCCAAGGATATTCCTTGTATTATGAGATCCTTAAGGCCTAGGCCCCCTATTTCTTCCTTTTAGTGCACCATTCCCACTTGATTGCATGACTTGTTTTGTTACCTCTGCCGTCTGACCATAAGCAGTCCTTGATAGTCTTATGGATGTGGTTGAACTGGTATTGATTGAATAACTAGGCTGAGGAGAAATATAAGGTGAAGGATGACATCACCTTTTGGAAGACTTGAACTCTGTCTGCTATAGAGAGATATTGATTGTCACATTTGTTGAGTTTTTTATCCACTTTATCCTTAACCATCCCCCACATGTCTTTAAGGTTAGGATTTAGGGAGAAGGGGATGCCAAGGTATTTGACTTGGAAATCTGGACCCTCCCACCTAAAGTTCCATCCAGAGAGCCAATCAGGAGGTTCTTCTATCCACCCCAGGAATAAGGATTTATCCATAGAGATCTTGCTTCCAGAAGCATAGCAGAATAGTTTATCTTATCCATAAAGAAGGTAAGATTTTTTGGTTCCAATTTTAGAAGCAAGGCCGTGTCATCATAAAATTGAATGTTTTTGATCTCCTTTTCGTCAGGCAGTAGAACACCTTTGACCCTTTGTATGATAGTATGGTCAGAAATGAGATGTACAACTTCATATGCTTCTATTACAAATAATGCAAGGGCCAGAGGGCACCCCTGCCTAATAGATCTTGTCATTTCAAAGCATTCTGAGCTATTACCATTTACCTCCACTCTTGTATGGGCCCCTTTCATTAAGGTTTGGAAAATATTAATGAAGTTATTGGGGATTCCCAATGCTACCATCATCATGTATAATAAATCCCATTATATCATGTCATAGGTTTTTTCATAGTCTAGCAGGAGCATAGATACTTGTTGCTTAGACTCCTTAGCCCACTACATAGCTTCCCAGCAAGTGACTACATTTTCCAGAATGTACCTAGCTTTCACAAACCCTATTTGACTACAACCAATTATGTTGGGGAGCACCTTCTTGAGTCTGGCAGCCATGACTTTGGCTATGTTCTTATAGGAGGAGTTAAGAAGGGTGATAGGTCTCCAGTTCTTTATTAGAGATTTATCACCTCCTATGGGGATTAATTTGACAACACCATTGTTGACATATTTTCCCAAAGTGCCAACCTCAAATGCTTCGTTATACAACTCCCAAAGGTCTTGGCTAATCCAGTCTATGTTCTTCTTGTAGAATTCTATGGGCATCCCATCTGGACCAGGGGCCTTTCCCACAACCATCTGAGTAATGGCCTCATTGATTTATGCTACACCAATAGGCTGATTGAGAAGGGATGAGTCCTCATTTTTTTTTTGGGATCACCTCCCTAATTTTGGTCATAGCTTATGTCATCTCAACTCCATTTCCTTGAGAGGTAAAAATTTTATGGTATAAGTTCTTGAAGGTAAGGAGAATCTAAGACTAATCATTAATTTTGCACCCCTCACCCCATATTTCCTCAATCCTACCTCTTGTTTCTTTCTATTTAAGGAGATTGAAGAAAAACTTAGAACCTTTGTCACCATGTTATATCCAGTTGCCTCTAGATCTAATCTTAATACCTTTGAGCTTTTCATTCTGTATTTTACTGAGCTCATCTTTTGTTTTAGCCATACTTATAGTGGCCACCTCCGAGGAGGGGTTATTTTGGAGTTATAATTCTGTCCTTGATAGTTGTTCCTGTAATGTTCCCTCTTCCCATATTCCATCCCTAGCTTTCTTGCCCCCTACAGTTTGGAACAACGTTCTCCAAATGGCTATGTTTTGGGCCCATTTGTCTCTAACACTATAGTGTTCAGCCACAGAGTCATTAAACCATCTAATCATCAAGACTGCATTATTGATGTTTGGTTCCTCCAGTAGGGAGGCATTAAAATAGAAGGACCGAAGCCCTGGGCATCTCTTAGGAATGTGATGAGATGATCAAAGTCTGGATGTGATGGGATGGTGATCAAAGAGGGTATATGGGTTGACTCGGACTGCCATGTCTTCCTCATTCTTCTCGCATTTAAAAGCTTCATGGTTAAAGTAAAATCAGTCCAACTGAGAGTAGATCCTCTTATTTCCCTACTGATAGTTGCACCAGGTTTACCATATATCCTAATGGTCATCCTTTTTACCTCTTATGGGGTCGGTAAGTTTACGTTTATTGAGGAATTTATTCCATAAATATTGTTCACTTCCTTTCCATTCCAGCTTGTTGCCCCCTAGCTTATCTTGGGGGTGGTCTACCATGTTGAAGTCACCTCCCACTATCTAGGGGATCTCTTCAAGAGAATCTAACCATTTCCAAAGCTCAATATTTTCCCTATAGTCATTAGGAGAATAGATTGAACATAATCCAAAATTAGTTTGGTGATCTTCAAGAACAATCCAGACTGCCTTGTTGCAAGGTGAGGTACCCCATTTCAACACATTATTGGCCCATAGGGGACTGAGGAGGATGGAAATGCCACCTTTTCCCCGATTGTGGGAGGATGATAATGAAGAGGCTTCTCTCCAAATGCATTTGAGAGATATATCAATGTAGAATTTGTTGGCTTTGACTTCCTAGAGCATCAAGCAATCTATCCCTTTATTGGCTCTCCTAAACCTCTATACAATGTATTTTATGTCAGAGGACTCTAGTCCTCGAACATTACAAGATGCAATTTTGAAGTCCATACACTAAGTGGGGGATTTATATCCATTACTAAATATTGAGAAGAATTTAGGGATTTCATTAGTGTGTGTATCTCTAGGCTCTTTCTTGTTACTAGAACCTGTTGGTCTACCTCTTTTCTTCTTACCCTTTATAGGGCCTACATCCTCCCCTTCCACCATGGGATTATCTCCTTTAGGTAGAGAGTTGGTGAATCTTGGAATTCTCTTAACTTTGTTGTATTTAAGGACTTCCTTCCAAAGGCTATCAATAAAAGGAACAACGACCTAGTTTTGGTTGATGCCCTTCTCACTAAAGACATCTTTGAGGGAGGACCCTTGGATCTGCATAAGTGGATCAGCTTCACCCCTCTTGTTGAAACCATCCATCCTAGTTGGGGTAATAGGGATGGTATGACAAGAGAGCTCAGTCGATGGATGACGGGTATGGGGGTGGGGGGGGGGGTCGGGAGGGATGACTGGAATGACTAAGAGGTCAAAGTCATGAAGAGAGCTACTGACCGAAGAGGCCAGACCAAAAGTACCAATCTTATCATCTGAAGTGTCCATGTCATCTACACCCCTTACCTTGTCCCCATTCTTATCTCCATCTGAGGGCACCTTCTCAATACTCTCCAAATTATCCGAACTACAGTGGGGTCACCGAGAGGGGAAGGCTGATCAAAAAATCTTCATTAACATTGCCTCTCCTCCTCTTGGATGGGCCATCAAATTTTCTAATTTTGTCCAATGCCAATTGTTGTGCATTCTTGGACTGTCTTCTGTGTTTGGTCTTAGGGGTAGGAGGAATCTTGTCCCGACTTCCTGTGCCCTCCTGTTTATTATGAGTGTTCAAACTTGCTAAGTCCAGACCAAGTGACAAGGATAAGTCATCAAGGGAGGAAACAATGGGATTGGAAAGTGTAGTGGAGCAAGGGATGGATGTCAGGGTGGGGAGAGTCTGCTGGCTATTGATCTTAGTAGCAATTGGGGGTGGGGATTTGAGACTAGAAATGTTTTGATTAGGCAGGGCCGAGTCTCCTCTGGCTGGGGGTCTGTACTTAGGTATGGAGCCTAACAGAGGGAAATTACTTCTTCTATGATCGTCTTTCTTACATAGGAAACAATAATTTAGACCACCCAAATATTCCACAGGGAAAGAGAAGTGTTCCCTGTCTAAATAAAAAACTAGGGTTTCTGAGATATCGACACCTGGTTTTAGAGAAATTAAGATCCTTGCATCCATATGAGGGAGGAGCACATTAGAGTGGCGATGCAAATAACATGACCTAGAGACTCAAGGGCTTTTGCAAGCACATTCCAGAGAAAAGGAGGGATTACTTTGATAGTAATCCATCTCGAGCAAGAAAGAGCCATAATTTCTTCAAAGTTTGCATTACTTTACCATCCTAGGGCATGAAAACTACATGCACCTATAAACTAGAACTGCCTATCAACTGCAGTTTTTTGGCTAATAGAGTTATTGAAAATAACAATGAAAATCCCTTTCTGTATCATCCTACAAAATGAAAACTTAAGCCCTAATTTAGAGCCCCAAACCAAGTGCAACCAATTATTCATAAATATACAGGAGGGAATTTTACTAACAACTTGAGTAGCCAAGAAGATAGCAGAATCACATAACTTACTTCTCTCTGACTAAATTACATCTGTTATATTGGAATTAGGAGAAATGATAATAAGTTTGGAGGCAGAAGCCTTACCTCCTGAAACTACATTTTTTGCTTAGTTTCAATCAAAACTAAGTTAGTTTCGATCGAAACTAAGCTAGTAAAGGTTTTAGTGGGATTTTGACCCATACGCATGTTAAACTAAGAAAGTAATTTTGATTGAAACTAATTAGTTTCGATCGAAAGTACTTTCTATTGAAAGTACTTTCTATCAAAAGTGCTTTCTATCAAAACCCCCAAAATTGAGGCTATCTGCAAAGGCAAACAGAAATCTACAGTTTTCATGGCTTCGGGGCTCAAGTGCGGGGCTCAAATGGAAGAATAGGGATACCTCCTTTTGCATTGCACAAGTACTCTGAACGAGCTTTCTAACGAATATAGATTTGACAAATTTTGAATTAATTAGGTCTATGTATTTTGATGTGCATCGAATGTAGGTTTTTTATCCAATATAAACTTCTAGGTTTGACATTCAATGAAAAATAGTAGAAAAGAGAAAAAAAAATTTGAAAAATAACAGTGCCCTCCGACTTTGAGTCTTCTTTCTATAAAAAAATTAATTAAATTTTGATAAATACACAACAAGTTATCAACTACGTAGTCAATGTATGTCACAATTACGGTTTACTCTTACTTCAAATGTTCATAAAATATGCAATAATCATGATAATGTCATCAAACCAATTGCATGCCCTCCATATGGATGTTACAAAACCAAATTTGAAAGAAGCGCATTGATATCTATTTTAGAAAAAAAGTTATGTTGTACGAAGTCATTGTACCTTTTTGAAAATGACATTTTCAGAAACATGGCAGTTTTAGTGGGAGAAAAAATAAACCATTAAAATCAATTCAAAAAAAAAAAAAAAAAAAATATTTAGAATCTAGACAGAAAATCCTAAAAGACTCTAGTTTACTCCATCTTCTGATTATGCATCTGAATGTGAAAGTTTTTCTCAAAATGTAGACTTCAATGTCCGTTTAGGCAAAAAAGTGTAACACACTATTGTGGTATCACCCTCCTGCTCCAGGTCCGTTGCTTCCTTTTGGGTTGGTTTCTTGTTGCCTTCCGAGGAAATTTTTTCCATTAGGGATGATATTTGAACCAACTAGGGCATGTCTAAATGTCTTAAGGTCTTGTTCCGAGGATGCAGAAGATAGCAGTTCAGAGGCGGCCTTCTTCTCGGAGACACCAGAAGCAGAAATGGGTTCGTTTGAGGATGAGGCCATCTTTATTAGAGGGTGGTGGGATCATTAATGGACCTCTCTGTACGAAGGGCTGAGTAGGTGCCACACACTCTCAACGCCCAGAGTTGCAGAGCGTTCTTGTTCATAAAACCATACTTAAATTGTTTTTTAAATTTCATAGTGAATTATGTTTTGTTTGTTACTAGAGTAATATGATTTATATGTATGGTAAATATGTATATAATTCAGACATAAACACAATTGCAGTGTTCAATATACAAGTAGAAACCCTATCATTTTTATGTTTGAAACTTAATGCAGTTGAAAAAACCATTTGTTTGGACAAATTGGTTTGATTCTATTTCTATTGGAACTATTAGCAGTCCATTGAATCCCAAAAAATAGAAAACTATAATAGAGCAACATGGCTCACAATTTCAATATTTAATAATCTAATGTAAACTGCCAATCATAGTTTTCCTAGAAAATTTAAAAATGTGGCTTATTTTATTTGAAGATTATTGTTGTACTCATATTTATAAATTTTAAGACATTATATATTATATTTAATCTCACGTAAACATTTTTTCTAGATACTACTATAATAATATTTATTGTGATACATGTTATAGTTTACAATATATTTATATAGAATAAATTAAGAAATATTATATATATATAAATATATAATATTTATATTTAACAATGACACTAAAAAAAGATGGCTCGGACTTCGATCTCTTCTCTGCATACGAATTATGTGGCATCCTCGAAAAAGCAGTTGGAGTTTTTTAATGAAAAAAAATGGAAAAAGATGAAATTGTAAAGGGTTTATCACGATGAAAAACTCCTTTGATCCTTTGAGGGGATTAGATTCTTCTGTGCTTCTTAAGGAAAATGGAGGATCGAAATGGTCTTCTCACCAAAATCATGTTAAAGTCTCTAAAATCGAACATCATAGAAAAAATATTCAGCATATGGATCAAAATAAAAATGTTTTCTCTTAAGCTATATATCATAAGTAATTTGAGCTTTCTGGAACTAAGATTGCTCCTCATTCATCCAACCATGACTCCTTATAGGGCTGGTGCACGATGCGGAACTGTAGGAGAAAATACAAACCTAAAATAACTTACTTGAATAGTTAGGGATGCAATTCAAAGAAAGGAAATGGAATATGGGTTATCCTAATTACCAGCTTGGCTCCTCCTTTTTTCACAAGGGCTAGAAAAGTTCCTTTGGGAAAAATACCCTTTCGACCGATGCCCTCAGCAAGGGCTTATGTTCCTACAGAGTCTCACACCATATGTTAAACTCTTATTGAGGATAAACAAAACAAAGTTTTGACTTGTTCTGATATTGTTCATGAAAACCCTAATAAGGACCTAGGGTCCTATGATAATGTTGAAAATAGGAAATGCCCCTGCCCCATCAAGGATCAGGATATCACATTGTTAGTAACATTTATTCCAATGGATTGTGGGACTATTGTAGAGACCATGAAATCTTTGCAATTTGGGGCGGCCATGACATTTCTAGTTATAACATTTCCAAATGGTTCCAAGACACCTATCAAGACCAAGTAAGTATTAATTCCTTGAATAATGACTTTCTTCTCATTGATTGCAAGCAAATTTATTGGAAGAATAGATTTCTATATGGTGAGAAAATATTTTTCAAAGGCTTTTCAATTTATTCTTTTATTGGTCTCCAAATTTTGATCCCTCTAAAGTTAAATTTGACTCAGTCTTCGGATGGATTATTTTCTATTGAGCTTTTGCAAAGTCATGGTTTAGTGAGGATTGGTGATTTGTAGGTGATTTTGCAAAGTCATGGTTTAGTGAGGATTGGTGATTTGTAGGTGATTTTGAAGGATTAGAGGAAAATTTTGTTTCTTCCAATGATGTCAAGGTCTTGGTTAAATTTTGTTCAATCAAACCATTAAAACCAATTAAAATCATATTGAACAATTCTATATATAGTTTAATACCCGAATTTTACTTTGGGGATATTAATAGTAACATTGTCTTCAACAACCCTAGGGTCACGGTTGAATTTAAAGATAATTGCCTTCAAGCCCCTATTATTACACAACCTCCAACTCATAGTAATATTTTCATCAACTTCAACACTGATAAGGAAGGATTTATCCTCTCCCATCAGTCATCCGAGAACAGACTTTTACCTAATAATATTCTCAATCTAGATATTGAAGAAGGAGAAATATTCAAAAATCTTGAGGATATTAACAAAGACAATGGGGCCAACATTAACCTGGATAATTGTTCCCCCAATCCCTTCAAACAAATAAATGTGTACCCTGTTCCCACAAACCTACAAATTGAAGATATTGATTCAAGTAAAACTTTTTCTAAGGCTAATTATAGTGAGGCCTTTAAGCCACTAATTGATCTTGAAACAAAAATGGATAGGACATCAGATTTGGATTTATAAAACTCTCACATTAAGGAAATATCTATCAATCTTTCTCTATTAGATTCAAACATTAAAGATAGTCAAATGACATCTAAACCCCTCGAGAAAACCACAGAGTAGTATTCTGATAATGATCAAACCAATAATAATACTGAAACCAATGGTGATTTAACCAATATACAAAAACATGAAGAACTTTCTAAATCTATGGAATCCAAAATGAGGTTGCTAAGTGAACTACTAGGTGAGATTATGGTCATCCATGATAAAGTTAGAGATGAACTAATTAATTGGTATCGTTTATAAGAGAAAATTAAATCTAAAGATCAAAATCCATCATCTAAGGAAACTATTTTAGTGGACTCTGAACCTTTGTCTCATACAGAGGTGGACAAAGCAGAACCTTTTTCCATCTACACCTAACGTTGAAAATCAAATTCCTATGGAATTAGAATCAGTAAATGATATGATAGGGCATCAATCATGATTTTGATGAAGAAGAGATTAGATTAGATATGACTAATAAGAATAGATTATTGGAAAAATATATCATGCCAGAATTCTTTGAAAATATAATTAATGATGTTGAAACAGAAATAGGAAATGTCAATGAGATTGTGAATCAATACGTGATTGTTAATGCTAATAAAAAGAATAAACTAGGTATTTCTTCAACTCTTTCAGGATAAAAAACCCCTAATTGTGGTAGGATTCTTAAAAACATGGTCAAAAATCAGCTCCAGAACTTTAAAAATTTGATAGAGAAGCTGAGAATCAAACTAAATTATATGCTTTATTTCATGTAGGGAAGGGGAATTTCCTCCCCACGAACCAATGAAAATATCCATGTGGAACGTTAGGGGCCTAAATGGCCCTAACAAACAACATTTATTTAAACGTTGCTTAAAAATATTAGAATAAAAAATTGTAATTATTCAAGAAACTAAACTTATTAATGATGATTTGATTAAACTAAATAGGAAAATAGGAATATGGAAGATTGAAGGAACCAAGGTTGAATCAGCCTTAGGTGGGCTTGCAATCTTATGAAACCCTAGAAAGGTCAAGTTTGATTGTGGAATTAGGGAGAGCAACTGGATGGGGATCCATGAATTAAAAGTATCCATAGTTCTTTATTTTTCTATATCATCAATATCTATGAACCTATTACTACCTCTGGTAAGTGGAAAATCTGGGATGATATTGGGATCTCTTGTCATAACCACAATGACAAAAACTTCATCTTGGGAGAAGATTTCAATGCTATTTCAAATTTAAGTGAGAAAAGAGGTGGTATACAACAAGAAACCCAATCTAGTAAAGATTTTAGTGAGTGGATAATCTTGAATAATTTAATTGACATCAAAACCAGTAATGAAATTTTCACATGGAATAACATAAGAGATTATCCAATGCAACATTTTACAAAGTGATTACTAAAGCCATATATATGCATAAAGAAATAAATCACGTTGCATAAAGAAATAAATCACATTGCATAAAGAGATTATCCAATGCCCCTTTGCTCACCAATGCTGGATCTTTGTCCTTTCCAAGCTTCAAATGTCTTTGCCTCTTCCAACAGTCTTTGGGATTGGTTTGAATCTTGGCCGATTGCGTTTTCAGAATCTCTCTTTGCCTGCATTTGGAAGTGTATCCCAACTATTGTAATTTGGGCCATTTGGTGGGAACGCAACAAGATCATATATACAAAATGTCCTAGATGGGATTGAAAAATCCATTTCAGAGGTTGTCAATGAAAATATATTCAATTGTGTCAACAATATTTCTTTTTCTGTTTGGGATCAACAACTTTTAAAATCTTGGAAACATATTAAGGTGCCCCTAGGTTTTTCTCCTAATTGGAATTTTATTCATCATGCTGATCGCCTTCGAATCATATGGTCCCCCCCCTCAAGTGATTTCTTAAAGCTAAAATTTGATGGTTGTTCCAGTGGGAATCCTGGCAAGTCAAACCTGGGTGCTTGTATTAGGAATTGGCATGGTAATATAGTCGCTATCAAAGAAGATGTTCTATCATATGGAACTAACAATATTGCAGATGCTCAAGCTTTGTTGGCAGGTTTAATTTTGGCCAAGAGATGCAATGTTTCTTCTCTCCATATTGAGGGTGATTCACAGGTAATTATAAATTTTTGTCTCTCGCGTTCATCTCATACTTGGAAGTTATCTTACATTTTTCATCAATGTTGGGCCTTGATTGACTCCTTTCATGCCACGTGCCTCTCACATACCTTGAGGGAGGGCAATAAATTGGCTGACTTCTTAGCCAATCTTGGGTGTGATGGCACAAAATTTGAATCTCAGCATCCATAGGTTATTTTTTCAAAATTCCCACCTTTAGCTAAATGTCATGAGTGAGACTTAAAGCACATGAATGGAAGTTAGTAGAAACTTGATCTGGACTTTTTCCACTTTTCATACATGAAGTCACATTAATGGTTATTGTACCTCTTGGAGTATGCATCATTTATGTGACCAGTCCGATTGGGATGCCCTCTTCTTTCTAATAATTATATATCCTCTGGCATATCTTTTTCAAATACATTATGTCATCTCCATTCAAGCTAAATTTATTAATTAGAAGTTCATTTCTATCTATATATGCAATGATTCAGAAATTCAAGTGTGTGTATTATGCTCACTTTATCCTTCCTCCCTCCTTCAGCTTGTAGTGGTTTTCCTTGGGTGTGCACTTCTATCATGGATGATTGAGTCTTTCTCTTGCTCTAGTTTTTCTCTATTCTGACAGAATTCTTCTGGGTATCTAATATTCATGGCGACATCCTAATGTATTATGCTTTCGGCCATACGATGGACATCGGTTTTTGAGATATTTTGGGTTTCTATTTACAGAGTTTTGATAATAATTTTTGACTAATGTCTTCATGGATAATCTGATTGAACAGTTGCACGCTTGTATGGTTCCTCATTTCGCCATTCATGATGATTTTTGCTCCATGGGTTTTGCAGTTTTTTGTCATAATATTGTATTGTTGGCTTAAGTTGTATCTATGCTGATAAATTTGGTCAGTCCTATAGAGTTTTTTTACTATGGCTCCATGTTTTGGGTGTCTTGCTCCATGATGAGAAATTGTTTCTAGATGTCATCATACTTCGGTATGTATTATCAGTTTCTTCTAAGCTTGTATCTTGGAAAGGATTCAGAGTTTTCTTGCCAGTTCTTTTTCTGATGAGCTTCTTGAACTAGTTTATTATTAATAAAATATAGAAGTGCTATCACTTTTGATTAAAAAAATAGAAGAGAAGGATCTAATAACATTTCTGAATGGTTGGACAGGTTTTTTATTTGCAGGAAACCTAGATTCTTTTAACTTCTCTCTATCTTCTTCATTAGCATCCCTCTCTAGGTCGGATCATTTTCATGTGACTCTCAACATTATTTAAGAGGCAAAACCAATCAAAAATCCATTCAAATTTGAAAATATATGGTTTCGTGACATCAACTTTTTGAACCTCCTTGAACAATGGTGACATGAAGACCAATTTGAAGGTTCTAAAATGTTCTTCTTTGTTTCAAAACTAGAAGCCCTTAAATCCAAAATCTTAAATTGGAGTAAACAACATTTCAAAAATATTTTTGATAAAAAAAAGAAGTGGAAGAGAAAATTTAGGAATTAATGAAGAATTAATAAAAGTAGGGACAGACAATGATAAATACTTTAGAGAAAATGAACTATTAAATAAAATTGAATATTTATTATCAAAACAAGAAACATACTGGAAAAAAAATCAAGAGAAAACTGGTTATCTAATGGAGATAGAAATTCCAAATTTTTCCACAATAGTACTGAGCAAAAAAGAAACATCAATAGGATAACTAAGATTAAAAATAGTCAAGGAACGCTATTAGAAAATCATAAAGAAATTGCAAATGAAGTTGTTTCATTTTACCAAAAAATTCTTAATAACCAAGAATCATCTGACTTACACTCTCAACATATAATGCTAAAGAATATCCCTAAAATTATTGCTAAAACCAATAACAAAATGTTAAACAAAAGTTTTTCTATGGAAGAAATAAAAACAACATTGTTTCAAATGAAGCTTGAGAAAGCCCCAGGCCCTGATGGATTCCAAGTTGGTTTCTTTCAAAAATGTTGGCACTTTGGTAGGGATTTATGGAAAGCAATTGAAAACACAAGGAAATCAGGAAATATATTAAAAGAAATTAACAATACATTACTCGTACCTATTCCCAAAAAACCAGAAATTGATAACTTTGGAGATTTCAGACTGATTGCTTTATGCAATACCATATATATGATGCTCTCAAAGGCACTTTCTAATCAACTTAAACTACTGCTTGCTCACATAATCTCAGAAGAAAAAACAAGTTTCGTACCAAGTAGATCTATTTTTGATGGAATTATTATCATACAAGAATTAATTAATTCAGTTCAAAAGAACAAGGAACCAAGTATGATTATTAAAATAGATATTCAAAAAGCCTATGATAGGATTGATTGGAGAATTTTATGCAAATACTTGGAAGCATTTGTATTAATGTTTATAGCTTCATTCGTATGATCATTTAGAATACACATAATATATATTGATTAATAATAATATATTATATATGTTATATTATTATTAATCATATGAAATTTAATATTCAATATTAATATATTATATTATTCTAAATTAATAATTGATTGATGAAACATTATAAGATTGATTAAATTATAATTAATGGGAAGAGGCATGTCCTTTAAGGACATGTCTCTCTAAAGGCATATATACATAATCATTTGTAATTATATTAATCTCAATAATAATGGATATACATGTCTCATGAAGGGACATGTCTCTCCTAACCTCATTCCAAATATAAATGAAAAAGAGATTGTTGCATTTGAAAAACACATACAACATAAAGTGTTATTAGATTTGCAACTATCTTAAATCTTAACATGGTATCAGAGCCAAACTGCAAATGTAAGAGAGTAGTTTGTTGATGGTAAATGTGTGACTATCTCAGAAAATACAGTCTCAGTAAAAAGACCATATCTCACAAATACACTGTTGGATTTTGTTGAGGTTTGGATATGTTGGTGATATAAAAATCTCAAAGAATTTCACTGGAGCGATTGGAGAGAAAATGTGGGGTTCAAAAGATATGACCGAATGTGTATGGGTCTATGTGAAATTCCTGAAAGTGGCTTTCATTAAAGAGATATATTAATTTTTTATGATCGTGATCAAGCATTTTGTTATATTGTGGTGACTGATCAAGAAAGTACTATCCATGAAAGTGTTTTACCTTTCTGCAATGCGCGACAAAATTTTTTGAGGCTTATTTTTTGCCAATTTCTGGGCCAACTTGTTCTAACCCTAAAAGTGACATAAAGATTGTATAAATTGGCTTAGGGTTAGGGTTTTATGTTATGTTGTATGTTTTACGACGGTATTGAATTGTAAGTGATTTTGCATATTGCGATCAGATTGTAATCACTGGATAATAATAAGAGTGGACTTTGCTGTTTGGTGGATGTAGCCTAGGGATTCGGTGAACCACGTTAAATCTTTGTGTCTTGTGTTCTCTTCTATTTTGGTTTATTATTCTCTGATATTGGTTATATTTCTGAATGTAATTGTTATTTCAGACTAGTTAATCCTAACAAGTGGTATCAGAGTGAGGTTGTATTCAATTATCCTTTGCAGGAAGATCTCACGGTTTAGTGGGAGTCTCACAGTTGAGTAGGAGTAATGGAAGACGAGGGTAGGCTGAAGGTTGAGAAGTTTAATGGACAAAACTTTCAGTTATGGAAAATGAAGATGGAGGACTATCTCTATCAGAAGGATTTATGGCGACCATTGGGAGGAGTGGCCAAGAAAGATGCAACTATGTCTTAGGAGGATTGGGATATTATGGATACAAAGGCATTGGGTAGCATTCACTTATTCCTAGCACAATCGGTGGCGTTTAATATTACCAAAGCAAAGACAACTAAAGAGTTTATGGAAACCCTAGCAAAGTTGTATGAAAAGCCTTTCGCTTCGAATAAGGTATTTCTTATGAAGCATTTATTTAATATGAAGATGGTAGAAGGTGGGTCAGAGACTGATCATTTAAATGAGTTTAATACAGTTACTAGTCAATTATCTTATGTGAGTATAAATTTTGATGAAGAAATTAGGGCTCTTTTGATTCTGTGTTCTTTGCCAGAAAGCTAGAGTAGCTTGATAATGATTGTTAGCAACTCTGTTTCTAATTTGAACACCCTAAAATTTGATTATGTTGTTGGTGTTATTTTGAGTGAGGAAATTTGTAGAAAAAGCTCAGGTGGATCTACATCAGGTAGTGTTTTGAATGGAGAAAGCGGAGGTAGAGAAAGAGATAGAGGAAACAACTCTGGAAATCATGGGAAATCATGAGGAAAGTCAAAAGGAAAGATGTCTCAATCAAGAGGACCTAGCGACTGTTGGTACTGTGGAAAATTAGGTCATAAGAAGAAAGATTGCTGGTCTCGGAAGAATAAAGAAGGAGACAAACAAGAAGGCAATAAGGAGGAAAATGTGGTAAGTAATAAATCTGAAGATGATGTTTTGATTCTTTCCCTTTAGAATGTTGATGATTCATGGGTTATAGATTCAGGGGCTTCTTTTCATGCTACACCCCATAGGAGTTATTTAATTGATTATGTCCAAGGTGATTTTGGGCAAGTTTATTTGGGAGATAATGAACTCTGTCAAATTATTGGAAAGGGAAGAATTAAGTTTAAGTTGCATAATGGGAATCATTGGCTACTACAAGAGGTAAGACATGTTCCAAGGCTGAGTATAAATTTAATTTTAGCATGGCAACTGGGTGATGAGGGTTGCACAGTTACTTTTAATGATAAAAATTGGAAGGTTTCAAAAGGTTCCTTAGTAGCAGCAAAAAGTGTGAAAGTGAGCACCTTATATCTTTCTACAGGTAATGTTGTTCCTTCTACTCTAATTGTTATAGACAAAAGTGAATGTTCAGGAACAGTTGTTGCAGTTGAGCAGGTAGAAAATAAAACAATCGCTATGGATACCGAAATAGCACTATGGCACAATAGACTTGGGCACATGAGTGAGAAAGGTATGAAATTACTTCACTCAAAGAAATTTTTACCATGTCTGAAATGTGTAAATTTGGATTTCTGTGAAAGTTGTGTGTATGGGAAACAAAAGAGAGTTAGTTTCTTGAAGGGTGGGAAGGAAAAGAAAGATGATAAATTAGAGCTTTTGCATATAGATGTATGGGGGCCAACTCATGTATCTTCCCTTGTTTTCTCTCTATATTATGCTACTTCCATTGATGATGCAACTGGGAAAGTATGGATTTATTTCCTTAGGCAGAAATCTGATGTGTTTGAAACTTTTAAGAAATGGAGAATCTTGGTTGAGAATGAGACAGGTAAAAGATTAAAATATCTCAGATCTGATAATGGTGGTGAGTATTTCAGAAAATAATTTGAAGATTATTGTTCCTCTAATGGTACTCGTAGGCAAAAAATGGTTCCAAGGACTCCACAAGAAAATGGAGTGGTTGGATGCATGAACAAGACAATAATGGAGCGTGCAAGGACTATGTGATTGCATGTTGGGCTCCCCTTAAACATGTGGGTAGAGGCTATAAATAATGTTGTTTATTTAATTAACAGAGGCCCCTCTACTCCTTTGGGTTGTGGTATTCTAGAGGAAGCATGGACTAGTAAGAAGGTAAGTTATTCTTTTCTCAAAACCTTCGGTTGTGAAGCATTTGAACATATAGATTTTGAAAATAGAACCAAGATGGAAGCAAAATCAAAGAAATGTGTATTTTTTGGATATGGCATTAATGAATTTGGCTATACACTTTTCAATTTTGAAAATCATAAAATTGTAAGAAGCAGGGATGTCATATTCAATGAGAAAGTGTTGTACAAAGATCTGTTGCGATAACATGAGAAGAAAGACACTGATTATGTAGAGTTGGATGATACTCCAAAAGATAATGTTCCACTAATTCCTTATGCTCCACAATAACAACAAAAAAAAATACCACACACCCCAGTGAATGTTAGACGGTCAACAAGGCTAAGTAGACCTCCAGATAGATTTTCACCTTCTTTGTATTATATTTTATTAACTGATGTTGGTGAACCCAAATGTTATAATGAAGCTATGCGAGTGGATACAAAGCTTTAGCGGGAGTTTGCAATGACAGATGAAATGGACTCCTTGCTGAAAAATCAGACTTGGGATTTATGTAAGTTACCTGCTGGTAAATGGGCTTTGCAGAAAAAATGGGTTTACAAGTTGAAAGAAGAAGATGGAGGTAAGAAAAGATTTAAAACCAGATTAGTCGTAAAAGGATTTGCACAAAAACATGGTAATGATTTTGATGAGATATTTTCTCTATTTGTTAAAATGACTTCTATTTGTACTGTTTTAAGTGTTGTGGCTATTTGCATCTAGAGTAGCTTGATGTTAAAACAAATTTTCTTCATGGTGATTTGAATGAAGAAATATATATGGTACAACTACATGGATTTGAGGTTAAGGGTAAGGAAATTTTAGGGTGCAGATTGCAAAAAATTTTATATGGCTTGAAGCAAGCACCTCAGAAATGGTATATTAAATTTGATACTTTTATGAATGGGAATGGATACACTCAATCTAATTTTGACCATTGTGATTATTTCAAGAGGTTGAATGATGACAACTACATTATTCTATGTTTATATGTTGATGATATGCTTGTAGCTGGGTCTAACATGGATCATATTAAGGGGTTGAAACAACAGTTAGAAAAATATTTTTCTATGAAGGATTTGGGGGCAGCAAAACAAATCCTTGGCATGAAAATTGGCAGAGATAGGAAGAACAAAAATTAACACTATCTCAGTCTGATTATGTTGACAAGGTGTTGCAGAGATTCTCCATGAAGGATGCCAAAGTTGTCACTGCACCTTTTCCTGGTCATTTGAAATTTTCTAAGGAGATGTGTCCAAAGACACCAGAAGAAGAGGCTAAAATGTCCAAGATACCTTATGCTTAAGCTATAGGGAGTTTAATGTATGTTATGCTTTGTAATAGGCCAGATATTGCACATGGAGTGGGAGTCGTTAGCCGGTATATGAGTCACCCTGGGATTGAGCATTGGAATACAGTCAAATAGATTCTCAAATATTTGAGAGGTACATCCATTAAGTGTTTACACTTTGGGGGCTCTACTACTACTGTTCATGGCTATGTTGACTCAGATTTGGCAGGATTTATTGATTACAAAAGGTGAATGCTTTACCCACTACAGAGGCAGAGTATGTTGTTGCTACAGAAGAAGCCAACGAGATGATATGGCTTCAATTTTTCATGGAAGTACTAGGACATCCACAGGTTGATAACTATCTATATTCAGATAGTTAGAGTGTCATTCATCTTGTAAAGATTTCTGCTTTGCACTAAAAAACAAAGCACATACAGCTGCGGTATCATTTCATTTGGTCAGTTTTGGATGATGGGCAGTTAAAACTGGAAAAGATACATACAGATGATAATCCAGTGGATGTGTTTGCAAAGGTTGTGATGAGGGAGAAGCTGAATTCTTTTTTAGCTTTGGTTGGTCTTCTAGATTGAATAGACTAATAGAAAAAAAAAGTCCAAGAAGGTTGGATCCAGTGGGAGCTTCACAGGGTAGCAGTTTAGCTACATGATCAATCTCCAAGTGGGAGAATTGTTGGTTTATGTGGAGCCTGATCAGTCCCCAAGTGGGATATTGTTATATTGTGGTAACTAATCAGGAAAGTACTATCGAGAAAAGTGTTTTACCTTTCTGCAATGCGTTGCAAATTTTTTTGAGGCTTATTTTGGCCAATTTATGGGCTGACTTGTTTTAACCCTAAAAGTGACAAAGATTTTATAAATTGGCTTAGGGTTAGGGTTTTATGTTATGTTGTATGTTTTATGATGGTATTGAGTTGTAAGTGATTTTTCACATTGCGATCAGATTGTAATCACTGGATAATAATAAGAGTGAACTTTGCTATTTGGTGGATGTAGCCCAGGGATTGGGTGAACCACGTTAAATCTTTGTGTCTTGTGTTCTCTTCTGTTTTGGTTTATTATTCTCTGATATTGGTTATATTTTTGCATGTAATTGTTATTTTTTTCTAGTTAATCCTAACAACATTAACAAATGAATATGTATTCAAGGAAGGGTATCTCTTTCTAAAAGGAAAGCATTAATTATAGTGTCACCTCTCTTGAAGAAATCAATTCATTTCACAAGAAGATATGAGAATTGTTCAACCATATAAGAGTGGGAATTGTGCATTGTGGGGGGAGGGGGATAATAACCAATGTTACATTTCCATTTGAACCATCCTTAGTGGGGAGATAATTCAAATGGGAGATGTCTCTCAAATAATCTGAGAAGGTGTTTTTTGATTTGATGTATATAGACCTTCATTGAAGCAACTTGTGTCAAGGATGTTGATGTGCATATAAGTATCTATTATCCTTGAATATTACATTTATGTAGTCATTGTAGTCTCTCTCTCATCTATATTTCCATACCTACTATAAGATCTATTTGCCTTGATCTTTTTCGGGGATGCTCTTGTAGGAAAAGAAGATTGATATCAGATTCAGAGGGAGTTTGACACTTCAGAGGTAACTTTGGACGAGGTGCTTAGAAGATTGATATCAAATTTAGAGGTTCTGACAGTTCATCTTACGAAATCTTGGATAAAAGGATCAACAGATTGATATATGCTCAATGATTTCTTCTTTGTGAGAGAAGTTTGAGGTGAAATCTCTTGTTTCCACCCTCTGCATTGAGGCATGATGGATGTCATGTGTGTGACTCCATGTTTTTTAATGTGTCTACGCCCTGTGTACATCATGAGGAAGTGACGAATTCCAAATGATTATCACTTGTATTTGTTAGAGTTATTAGAAGGTGACGACCTTACAATAACTTGACCTTCTATTGTGATAGACATAGTGTGATGGCTGAAACAGATCATAATAGATGATTTCCTGCATGGTGGATTCAGCCCCTTAAACATACCATTGACCTTCTATTGTGATAGACATCATGTGATGGCTGAAACAGATCACAATAGATGATTTCCTGCATGGTGGATTCAGTTCCTTAAACATACCATTAACCTTCTATTGTGATAGACATTGTGTGATGGCTAAAACAGATCACAATAGATGATTTCCTACATGGTGGATTTAGTTCCTTAAACATATCATTGACCTTATATTGTGATAGACATCGTGTGATGGCTGAAACGGACCACAATAGATGACTTCCTGCATGGTGTATTTAGTTCCTTAAATAGACCATTGACCTTCTATTGTGATAGACATCATGTGATGGCTAAAACAGATCTCAATAGATGATTTCCTGCATGGTGGATTCAGTTCCTTAAACAAACCATTGACCTTATATTGTGATAGACATTGTGTGATGGCTGAAACAGATCACAATAGATGATACCTTACATTAAGGATACATTACCTATGGAAGTTTTTGAGTTATGGTGAATATCAGGAGACTTGATATTCTTGGTCAGACCATATCTCTTGATATCACAATGGGGTGATATCTTCTCTCTTAAAAGTAATGGATCTTTTGTGAATTACATTTTGATGGATTTTATCTTCTCTAGCTAAGAGGGAGTGTTGATGTTTTGTGTATCTATGGTGAGGGTCGTAGGTGTTGACACTAGATACCACTACACATTATGTTTGATAATTCTCCCTAGCTAAGATGGAGTGTTAATGTTTGTATCTTCAATCATATGATCATTTAGAATACATGTAATATATATTGATTAATAATAATATATTATATATGTTATATTATTATTAATCATATGAAATTTAATATTCAATATTAATATATTATATTATTCTAAATTAATAATTGATTGATGAAACATTATAAGATTGATTAAATTATAATTAATGGGAAGAGGCATGTCCTTTAAGGACATGCCTATCTAAAGGCATATATACATAATCAATTATAATTATATTAATCTCAATAATATAAATGAACAAGGGATTGTTGCATTTGAAAAACACATACAACATAGAGTGCTATTAGGTTTGCAGCTATCCTAAAACTTAACAATTTGGTTTCTCCAAGTAATGGATCAATCTAGTCTTTAATTGCATCTCTACCCCAAAAATTTGTGTCTTAGTTAATGGTACACGAGGACACTTCTTTGACATTTATAGGGGGTTAAGGAAAGGTGATCCTATTTCACCTTTTCTTTTTATCATCATGGTTCAGGCCTTTGGCAAGATGGTTACTCACTCTCATCTAACAGGTCACATTAATGGTATCAAAGTTACGGAAGGGTACCAAATATAACTCATCAACAATTTGCCAATGATACCTAGCTTCTGGCTAAAATCTCAGTATCTAAAGCAATTAAACATAAGGACATTTTAAACCTATTTATGAAAGCTTCAGGCCAACAAGTGAATGTAGATAAATCAGAGATCTTCTTTATTAATACCAATACTAAACTTGAAGATGATATTTTTCAAATATTGGGCTTCATGAAAGACAAATTTCCTTGCAAATACTTAGGAATACCAATTGATAAAGATAATAGATCCACAAAAGTATGGGATCCCATTCTAAACAAATTTGATAATAAAATGGAAAGTTGGAAAGGGAAGTGGCTTTCAAATGCTGGATGAGTAACCATGGTCAAATCTGTGCTCTCTGCATTATCAACTTACCAAATGTCATGTATGTCACTGTCATAGAATGCTAGATGCAGACTTGGAAAAAAATGTAAAACTTCTTATGGAAAGGCGTTTCTAGTAATAAAAAATGGTCCTTATCAGTTGGGACAAGATATGCAGACCTCTTGAGGTTGGAGGCCTTGGAATCAAAAAATTGAAATGGAAAAATATGGCCCTTGGGGCCAAAATAGCCTAGAAAATCTACCAGGAACCCAATTGTAAATGGGTCAAGATACTTTCCCACAAATATTTAAATCCTGAAGATAAAACTAGTATTTTTAGAATTGACAACCCCTCTAATCTAGAGCTTGGAACTTCATCATGGAAAGCAAAGATGTCATTAGAAATAAACTCACCTAGGATATTGGCTTAGGTAGCTCTGCTCTCTTCTGGGAGGACTCTTGTGGAGGCTAACCCCATCGATAGATTCAATACCCCAACACATCAAAGATACACTTTCTAACCTCTGGGGAAAGACACTCAACAACTATATAGAATTCCGTGAAGGATATCCTAGTATTAGTTGGCAATGGAGATCCCTAGATGATACTCCTATATTTAATAATGATAAAATGGAATTAAAGCATCTAATTTCCTCTAGATAGATTGTCCCCAAAGTTAGGGATGACAAACTTATTTGGGTTGGTTCCAAGTTTGGATCTTATCAGGTTGAAGATGAATATAATGCCTTGATAAAGGATCAGTAATGGATAAGATTAAAATTACCTCTCCATTTATGTTGGGACAAACTATGCCTCCCCAAAGCTGGTATGTTCTTATGGTCAGCCCTACAAAAAAGAATAATCATTGCTGAATGGTTTAGGGAAATAGGATTTGAGGGCTTGTCTCATTATGTTCTTTGTGAGGCACAAGAGGAAATTGTGGATCATATTCTCCTAACTTTCCCCTTTGCACATAAATGTTGTCAATGGATAATTAATAAAATATACCTTAAATCTACAATGAGAAATAATCTATTAGATCATATTAAAGCATGACCTATAGTAAAAAAAAAACAACCTTTACAACATACTTGGAAGATAGCACACTCGATTTTGATCTGGGAACTTTGGAAAGAAAGAAATCATAGAATATTTCAAGATAGGAAAATGAAAAAGAAATGTCTATTCAACAAAATAGAGGCTAGTATAGTTGAAATTATAAATAATAGATTAAGAAACCAATCCCATGATGAAGGAACTTTTTCATATTGGGATAGTGAAATAAGAACAGAATGGTTTGGACTCATCATCCCCCCTCAATTTGGTAAAGGTGGAAATGATTCAAGCAAGGCTAGAAATGAAAGCAAATGGTCTCTACCTCAAAAAGAATGGTACAAGCTTAACTTTGATGGTGCATCTCGAGGCAACCCTGAGATATCAGGCATAGGTTGCATAGTGCACAATTGGGAAACTAAAGTTTGTGGGAAATTAGCTAAACCTATGGAAAATACCACAAACAATATTGCAGAGATTGAGGCTTTAGTAGAAGGGATATTCTTATGCAAATCTTTGGGAATCAACAACCTTAAAATTGAAGGGGACTCTCAAATCATTATAAATGCATTGAGGAAAGGTTCAACTCCAAATTGGCACTAAAATTCCAGATTAGAAAGGGCAATGGGCCTTATCTGTTATTTAAATTTAACCAAATTCAACCACATATACAAAGAAGGTAACAAAGAAGCTGACCAACTTGCAAACTTAGGAACAGATGGAGCTTCAATTATCTATAAACATATATAAGTATTTTTAATACTTTAGACTTGAACTAATCAAATTATATATATA
>MU227536.1:1714155-1728353 GCA_018584345.1 Thuja plicata | reverse complement strand
AAGGATTAACTACTATGCAAAATGAAATTTATCGTAGTTTGTGGATCAGAAGATGGTAGATACAAAAAATCATGTAAATACAAGTAAACTAAAATACCTCACTATATATACTTGTATTTACAGAGATGGACGTTAGTATTTACATGGTCTGATTTCCCAAACTATAAGTGGATGTTTTACTTGGTTTGATATAATTGAAAGAATGACGATTATTACATGAATGGGATAAATTTAATAAAATTTATTAAATTTATTGACAGACACAACGAAGTTTATATCGATACTTATATCCATATGTATAGGTGGGAGGATTTAAAAGCAATTAATGCAACTATGTATGCAAAAATCAGCTCACTTATGTATATGAATACAAACATGGGCATGCACTGACTTTCTGATGTTGCGTAAGCAACAATGGTGGTGAACAAGGCAGATATAATGTATTCAATATAAATAAATTATATATTCAATTTAGTTCAATGTTTGAATAGAAAGTAATAAATCTTTATTATCTTTATCTTTCTTTTATTTACTCGATCTCTCATGCTCTCCATCTACATCTCTCTATGCATCTTTAAGAAAAACTAATTAAATTAGGTTTATATTTATTAGAAAATGATGTATTCTAAATATAGCAAAAAATACTATTACATATATGGTGTGACCTAAAAATGTGATTGTGCTACAACTAATTGCAAATATGAACTTCCAAACATACATTTCGGTACTACTCTTTTAATCTTCTCTCATGAATATATATAGCCCATGAACTTTGCAGGTTTCCTTCAGTGCAAAACTTAACTACTCATCTTTATTGACTTCTCATGGGATGTAGGATTCTAAAACTCTTAATATGCTACTCACTTAGACAAATCACTAAAATCAGAAAGATCAAACATAATCATTGAGTGGATTTTCTTAACATTATAAAAGTGTTTTCATCCACTAGGTGATTATGTTCTTATTACCTTGTAGGTTTCCTATAGTGTAAAATTTAACGTCTCATCTCTGTTGACTTCTCATGGGTAGGATTCTAAACCTCTTAATATTCTAGGAGAGCTTCTCACTCTGACAAATCACTAAAATCAAAAAGATCAATTATAATCCTTGTTAGGAATTGCTTAACAGTATATAAGTGTTTTAATCCACTAGACGATTATGCTCTTATTGTAATTGCTATTATACATTAAGTCGATGTAATGCCCACATTTTTTACTTGATCCAAAAGACTGTTGATTGGAAGTTAAACAGGTGTGCCTTAACTCAGTTGAATTGCTAACATTTTAAAGGAATTATCTTTTGGTTAAAGCAGGGTGACAATATTCTATTGTGGAGATTTGTATTGCCAACTAGGTCTCTGTTTATTCAAACAAGGATCTTACACCTTGTAGTCATCGCATAACATTACATACTAGTCCCAACAAAAGAGGTAGCAAATGTTCAATTAGTTGTCAATGAATTGTGGGATGTTGATTGTTAGTGAGGATTGCTTGAATTACATAATATACTAATGCTAGGAATAATAAAAATACATCATTGAAACAAGATCCATTTCGAATCTTTTCATTTTGCAATCAACATATATACTTACAAATGCTTGAACTTTCTTCTATTGAACAAAATAATGAATTGCCTTTTGCATTACATGTACAATCGAATCTATAGCTATCTATCAAAGAATAATTTTTTTATACATTTTATTAGTACAAAATGTTAGCTTCCTATTGATTTTACATGAATTTTCTAATTTAATCTCTCTCCTATATTTAGCAATCTAAAATGTTTTAGCGAATGCAAAAATAGTGGAAAGATGCCATGAAAGCGAGGGTGAGAGTTAGAGCTAGTGAAAGTGAAAAGTTGGTTGTCGTTGAATGCAGAGATTTCAGAAACTATCAAAAGAAGAAGTGAGGGTGAGGGTAGATTGCCTCTCATTGCCAGGTATGCTTTGTTTTCACAATTCAACATAAGCCCTTAACCCTTACCAGCTATGTTTTGTGATGATTCAGATTGATCCCTAAATCCTAGCTACGCATTCGCTTCAATGAACGTTGAAGCTCTGGCTGCCATCCGTTTGTTATTGCCTTCTATCCTACCCTATTTGAATTTACTTTCTCTTTCTTTTAACTGAACCAGATAATTTCCATTTTAGTACTAGTTAGAGATGATTTATAGCTGTTCTATCTTTTCTAGCTTTTCAAAACATAAGAGTTATATTTATGTTAATAAAATTTTACTCCTTTTTTAGTTTTAAAAAAAAAAAATCACTATAGAAAAGTTATATCCAAATAGAAAGAAACAAAAAAAATTATATTAAACTGCTATGTGGTGAAAACAAGAACACCGAGGGGAAGGAGGATCCACATTTACCATTTACACTGCTAAATAAAATGTATACATCAATTCCAATTGATCATTAAATTTTGTGTTAAATTTTTAAGCTCATTCTGAGATTGGTGTTTTTTTCCTACTTTAAGCTGTTGAAATAGATTGCATGAGAGAGATTCGTTTGATAGAAATGGAAGATGCACACAAATAGATGTATGGAAAAGTAAAAGTTAACCTGGGCTATGGGAGTAAGTATCCCAAATGCTTGGGCCTCTTCCTACTCCTCTTGCAGCTCCTTAATATTGATATGAAGCAGAAGCTGCACTGAGTATGAGTCCAGTGAGAATCCCACTTCTAGTTAGTACTTTTATTTCTTCCTGAGCCGATCCAGGAACCGCCCACCACATACACACCACACCAGAGGCTCTCCATCCCTTTCTGCTATTCATTATAGTAAAATTTAATAAGGGTTTCAGATCCAATAGAGAGAATGCAGTTATGCCATGAGGATCCCATTAAGAATTTTCTTCCAATGAGTCTTATTAAGCTCAAAAATACAAACAAAAAAACTACAATTAAATATGAATAAAATTATGGATCAGTACTTCCCCAACTTGAAAGATTCATGGGGATTTGACTGCACTTCATCAAAAAGTATTTTCCTTACTTCCCCAAATCGATGACAAAGGCGATTGGTAGCATGCATTTGAATCAGTTCTTTCACACATAGGATTTCTCCAAGTGTTAGGGATTCTCTGTGGAAGAAGATTTATGTCATAATGTTTTTGATGTGGTTGTGAAGACTTCACAAAAGAGCTGGGAATTAACAACTTACAGTGGTCTGCAAAAACAAATTAAATACTATTAGAATGTAAGCTCAAATCTTATAAAATTTTATTTAGCCTATCACTGATATTTTCAGCAAATAATTTAGAAAAGAAAGGCATTCATGGTTGTCCACATGCCTTCCCTTGCTTAGAAATAAATTTGCAATGCTTGGAAACCTCTTTGTATAAAAATCAAATACCTCTTTGAATACAAACAATAGAAATTGAATTTTCCATGAAATCAAACTTTCCCTGGTGGCTATTTCCAGTGAATGGGAAAGGCTGAGAAGGTTGCAATTGGCAATAGTGAGATGGAAAATAGCTCTATAATTAATGATTCTCTCCACAAGAGTCCAATCTACCCAATCAAGTTGATGATTCTTTCCCACGAGGTCCTATTCTGTCAATACCCCATAGAATGTCCATCTTTTGTGTTCCATCCTAAACATGTTCAAAATGGACCAAGCACTATCATAGTGGAGTATCTTATCTTGAACGGAATCCTTGACCAGATCCACACCTTGAGGGGTTTGGTATTCTTGAACACACATCTTTATTCTTTTCATTTTAGCCATGCTTGGAGCTCCATTCCAAATGCCTTTATCAACAACTACAACACTCATTGTCAAATCAACAACAACTTTTGATCAACTGCAGTTCGCCTGGATTAAGCTGTCCAGTAGCCTGATACGAGAAGGCTGTAATCTATTGCAATGAAACCTGTGGCTCAGTGGTTTCTCTTCCATCAACAAAATTAAAGATGCCAATTAAAATAGTCGGTTCGTTGAGCTTCAATTGATCTCCAGACTCAAGTTTGGATAACCAAATACTGAAGTCCATTGTAGCCCACTTCAGCCTTAAAGTTGCTATGGGTTTTGGCATTTCTTTCACCAGTTCAAATAGAAGCTACCATTTGTGTCCTTCATAAGACAAAGAAGGGCTTGGGACTCCATTGCTTGTCCTTGGCTTCAAGTTTTACCACATGCCAGAGTTATTTTCCTTGTTAATTTACATGGAGCTCCATCATCATGGTTTCCATCTTTTGAGAAGGCAGAACCAAAGCTCTTAGTGAGATATCTAATCCACGTGCAGCAACAATAGTACCACCTAAATCTATATATTTTCTACTTGATCAGAATTTTGCTGACCATGGACATAAATTCCACAACGCTTACATCTGTATATGGAATCTGAAACCGAATCTTCATTGCCATTGCACATACAACAATCTAATGTTTGAGATGCATTAGAAAGCATGAGACTAACTTTGTTTCCTAGAAGTACCAACTTCTCCTTCCCAGCATCCCTAACTAATTGGGTTTTGTTTATCCATAGAAACTCTCATTTAATTTGCCACCGGACCATTAAAACACCAACCTGCTGAAACTTTGCAGGCTCCTTTTCAAAATTTTCTATCAACTCCTCAAACTTATCTTTAGGCAACTGTGACAAGGTTTTTCTTTTGGGCCTTTGGCATTACCACCATTTAAATTCCTTGGCTATTCTTGGTCTTTGCCTTCAAAATCATACTCTGGTAGGTGCAGTGATGCAACAAATTTATCTTCCTTTGAACAATTAGTGATCCTAAAAGCCAGAGGTGGGCATGTCTTAACCAAATTAGACTCTAATTGGGGTATGTTTACAAACATCAAGGTCTTTGCCTTTCCCAGGTCAACCACCCATTGACAGTCAACTTGTGGTTCTTGTAAGGTATAAACTTCTCTTCAAAAGATAGGGCACTAATCATATCACGCAAAACTGAAAATGATTTCCTGATACTTTGCTCCTCTTTCAGTTGATCTCCAAAAGAGTGTTACCTTTCTATCTTTTTAGACACATTAGCTTCGAGCTCTTCATTTGTAGTTACATCAACAATATTCTCCAACATTTCCATCTCATTCATGCCTTTCCTGATTTCAAGTTTCATTTGCTTTGCATTTTTTAACAAAAGTAGATCTATTAGTGTGTCTTGATAAAGTTCCACCTTATACACCTTTAATAAAGAGGAGAACTTGTTACTGTTGCATCTCAGAATTTTTAATAACCCCAAGCTGCCCTTGGGGTGAGACCTGGGTTTCTATCTGAGCCATAAACTGTGAGAGTTTTACCTGAGCATATTTTCCCATATGTAAGTATGTAAACATTATGTCCATCAACAGTCGATTGTATCAAGTACCTTGTATCTTCAAAAACTTCCTCTTGAGTGGTACTGCCATCAAGAACATGGTCAAGTTGGTGTTGCTTTGACTTCTGTGGTTGCTTTTCTGTTAATTCCTTTGGAGTCACAATAATATTTCTCTATTTCTCTAGCCTCTTTTTACCACCTAGTGGCTGTCAGTGATAATAAGCCCTGAACCTGCCTTTTATACCTTCCACTTTGTTGAGGTGCTTTTTCCTAAGAACTTGCTCTGACTTGTGAAGAGCTTTAATCTCAACCGAGGAATCAACTTGTCTCTTCAAAATTGTAGCAGTCTGTTCATTCTTCCTATCAATGTCACTAGGGCCCCAAACCATTGCATGTGAATATCCTTGAACTTGAAAATAGGGATCCTTATGCTCCAATCTATAGAGTATAACCTTCATCTCCCCAATTTCGATAAACATCTGATTCCTCCTCATGGGGGTCAATCATAGTCGAATTAATCATCACAATAGAAAGACTAATATCTTTTGAATCCTCGTCACATGGTCTAATTACCATTCTCTTGAAACACAAATGCACAGTTTATTAGCTTGACCTGCTCCTCCTGAAGTGAAGTCGCCCAGGAGAAATATTTGGGGTTTTGTTATATATCTCAGTGTGCTGATGCAGGAGTATTGTCCAAACAACAGACAATGTGAAGTTCAAAAACTCAGATATCATAAGTTGTTTCTTTTATATCCCCAATGACCTTGAGTGCCCCTTTTATATTGATCTGGGTTGATTTTCAAATAAGCCAACCTTATTTTAGAAACTACTTTGGGCCCGACCTATAAAGTTCTTATATTTATTATTATTCTTATTTTAATTTTATTTATGTGGCTGACCTGGAAGGTGGTTATTATTATTATTATTATAAATTTAATATTATTTAAATATCATATTATTATTTATAGCGTTTTAAGGAAACACTATTATATTAAAATATATCATTTCTTCTTGACAGAGGGCACACGACATCCAACTATTATAGCCAGCATGGAGCCATGTACCTATTTCTTGAGGTGACCAACTTTACGATAGTGTAAGCACGCCATTCCAGTGTTTGACCAACCTCTAGACCTTTTGGTCCATGCTCTCATGCAATTTGCAGCAATGTGACCATATCTACCACATGTTGTACAGTTTGTCCATGTATTGTAATCCCATGTATATTGATTATCGATTCTCTTTGGTTGATAAGAAATTTCTTAACCTTTAGGCTTCCATGCTTGCCTTTTCTTTTTCTAGCATTCTTCAGTTGTGTGTCCATTCATCTTGCATGCAGGACAGTATTTGTCCATGTAGGTTTCCTTCTTTGGTTAATCCACCTTAGACTTACATTCATATACTTTATGTCCTTTCTTGTTACATTTATAACAAAATCCTATGAATAAAGATGTAGATTTAGGAATACCTTTCATTTTACCTCTCCATACATTTGATGTGTGGCCTTGCTTTCCAAAATGTTTGCATATAAGATTTCTTGGTCTTGGATTTTCATAGACATTTTTTGATTTGGCTTGATTTGATGATTCTCCATTTTCGGTAAAGCCTAGACCGTTGTTGCTGTTGACTCTTCGTTGTCCTTCAAAAAAATCATCCATTCTTTTATTTCTCTCTTCAGCCTTTCTGATAACCTCATTATGTTATTGCTGAATTCTTACCTCATGCTTTAGTTTTTCATTCTCTTCTCTTAGTTCACCGATAATCTGTATTCTTTCAATGAGTTCAACATATATTCTGTTTGATTCTTGACTCATGAGAATAATCTAATTTGTAAGATCATGGTGATGCTCAACATGTATTTGAATTTCTAATTCCTTTTCTTGTAGCTTCTCTGTAATCTTCCTTATATCATCAATATCTAGTGTTCTTCCTGTTTCAGCTTGTCTAGCAGAACTCATCACATCAATCATTCTTACCATCGGGGACTCTTGACCGATTTGCAACATCTTTATTTTCTTTGTCAGATGTTGATTTATTTCCTTTAGATTTGTGATATTTTCTTGTAATGCGTCTGATGCTTTGCTTGCATTTGATCCTGAAGATTCAAAAAAATCTAGAATCTCTTCTTCTTGATAATATTTTTCATTGCTCTGGGTTGCCATACCTTTCCTCTCATCCAATATCTCTCTCATCTTGATTCTCGCTTCTTTATACTGTTCATAGAACATCTATATCTCAAGCTTCTTATTCTCAATATTCTTATCAAGTTTGTACTTCTCCATTATATGATCTTTTCTCTTAAGCCTTTAAGCTTTCCAAGAAGAGACTTAGCTCTGAAATGAATTGTTGGGATTAATGGGAAGTAGTACTGAGAGGGGAGGGGTGAATCGGCACCTCTAAAACTTTTAACTCTTTACACCATTCATCATTAGTAATCATTCATTACTGTATTAACGACCATTACTGTCATTCTTTCTTATGCATGTAACATTAATTCATAATCTTTAATTGTTTGCAACATTCATAGAAACATTCATGAAAGTAATAAACACATAACACAAGATATGATATCGCAAAAAACTCATGTTAGGAAGTAAAAACTGTGGTGGGGATGACACTCACAAAACTTCACTATCTGTAGAATGGAAGGGAGCTGGTAAAGGCTTACAATTGATCACTTCTGATGATCTACCCTGTTAGGAGTATTAAAGTGGAGACCGGTTAAGATCTACTCTGTTAAGAGCTTTAGCAACATCGATTTAAGTGTGCACTCGATTAAGAGATTTATAAAAAGACTGTTAAGTCCACCTTTCTTGAAAGGATTTCTTATGTGTACTACACTTGTTAGAATGAGTACAAATGATTGACCTGACTGTATGCAATCTACAATTTCTGATCACAGATCCATTAAATCTCTCAGAATATATATATCACCTATAGTGATTTATTAATACCTTTCTCTGCTCGTCGATAGCCTCTGCTCTGTTCTTGAAAACTGATTTGATTCTTTTCTGTCCCTCTACATGAAATCTCTTGTCTGGTCTTTAGATGCTCTCGATGGCTACAATTATCATCGAACAACAACATGTTCATAATAGATTGAGCATCTATTTATAGAAGTATTTGACCTATCTTAGACTCATGCATTATAATGTTAACTCTTAGATCCAAGGTTTACAACTTGACCTTGATCTTTAGTTTGCATGTTTTAAATCAGTAAAACTAATTAAAACAATAGTAATTACATTGCTTCCTCCACACACAATGGATATAAAACAAATCAAGAAGCTATATATACAACTTCAGTAATTTATCTGACGTGGAAAGTCAGATCCACTTTTTGCGGGATGTAACTGACTGTCGGTTCTTGGTTGTCGGGTTGAACTCAAAGTCTGTCGACGTTCCTTTGCTGAACTAATCATCGGGTTCCCTTCATCTGTCAGGTTCCTCTCTTTTCTGTTCTGTCAGGTTTCACTTTTTTTACTCGTTGGGCTCCTTTATATTTTTTGTCATCGGGTAACACTGAATAGTGTTTATCGGGATGCTCTGTACTTGGCAGTATCAGGTAACCTTGGCGTCGAGTAGTCTTGTGCCTTGTCTGTCGGTGTAGTGTAAATCGATGGTGTAGATCATGTTTTTCCTTGTATATACTAACGGAAAAATATAATGCCTTCAAAGCCTCCTAGACTTTTTGTGGAGGAGAGCACTTAGAAACAAAAGGGGAATGAAATAATTGTGACCTAAACACCAGATGCAAAAGTTAAAAATGATAGCACTTAACAAGTCAAGTCACTCAAGCTTGAAGGTGCTGATAAAATTGAGCTAGTAAAGCCATCGCTGATTGCTTCTTCATCATATTTTGATATCACAAGTTCTTTGTCTCAAATGAAGGTACCAGTCCCACTATTGGAAATGATGAAATTACCACAATAGAAAGAAAGTGCCATAAAATTATTGAATAGTATACCTGAGGAGCAAAGTGGGGTCACTAAGAGTAAGGAAGAAGAGCCAATGCCTGAAGTATATATTGGCACCACATTAAATAAAAACCCTTCTCAGATTGATCTATTCTATATGATAATTCTAATTAACAACAAGCTTGTGAGAAATTGTATGATAGACTTTGTGGCTTCCATAAATATTATGCCTTCTGATGTTATGAAAGCGTTGGGACTGAATGTTGACACAACATATGGAAAGTGTTATGTAATGGATTATAGATCAGTTCCTATAGTTGGTGTTATGAAGACGGTTGAATTTAAGATTGTTGAATGCCCAGAAGCCACATATAGAATTGACATTATAGTGGTAGATATTTATCCCAACTATGACATGCTACTTTCAAGACAATGAATTGGATTGGTTAGAGGGCATGCACAATTAGACCTGTCATATGTCACTATCCTGGTGAATATAAAATAAGTTAGAATTAATAGAGAACCAAGATCCTCATACATTATTGAAGAAATTGATCCTAATCAATTTAAATGCTTTTTTCATATAGATATGGATAACTTCATGATAAAACTTACTAAACCTGAGTTGAAAATTACTAAGCCAATTAAAATCCATGTTGAGAAAAACCAGGGATTAGTTTGTAGATTTTTTTTATGGAGCTTTCAATAAGGAAGGGAATGGTGAAGGAGTGGTTTTCATATCTCTTGATGAAAAAAAATCCAAATACTCTTTTCTCTTGACATTTGATTGTACCAACAATGTGGCAGAATACGAGGCCCTGCTGCTAGGTCTAAATTTAGCCATTAAGCATTGAATTAAAATATTAAGTGTATATGGTGATTCAAAGTTAGTTGTATCATAGGTGAGAGTAAAGTATATTTCCATGCATTCAAGGTTGAGGCATTATAGAAATGAAGTATGGGATATGATTGAATTTTTTTATGCTTTCTCTATTGACTGGGTTGATAGGTCCAAGAATATTATGGCAGACTTCTTGGCCAATGCAGCAGTAAAAGAAAATGATATAGCATTGAGTGAAATATCAAAGGTAGAAATAAAAACTAGAACAACAATCCCTAATAATATTTATAATTGGCAATTCTTTGAGGATGATAGTGACATATTAAGATTCTTCAGGTGTGAAGATGAATATGACTCACAAGAAATAGATTTTAATGCTTATGTTGAGGAGAAGGATGGAAATGAGACTTTATTTGGAAAGGAGGTTGTCCAATTAAAAACAAATTAAATTCCTAAAGGAATGTTGACATTGGAGAGAGTTTTTGATGGTAATTATAAAGCATAAACAAAAGTAGCACCTATTAAAGATGAAGACATTGAAAAGATAAATTTAGGGATTGATAATGCACCAAAAGATGTATATATTGGAAAAAATCTAACCTCTAAGGCCAGATCATATTTTATTGCATTACTAAGGAAGCATATGCATGTATTTGTCTGGTCATATGATGATTCAAAATCTTACAAAGAAGACTTATTCCAACATGAGATGCCACTAAAACCAAATACCAAGCCTTTTTGACAATGACAAAGACCAATAAACCCCACTTTAGCCCCTAAAATGAAGGAGGAAATGATAAAACTGAGGGATGGTGGGATAATCAAGCCCATTAGACATTCTACTTTGGTATCCAATTTGGTCTCGGTTAGGAAAACGAATGGTGACATCAAATTGTGTGTAAATGTTAGGAATCTAAATGTGTCATCCTTGAAAGATAATTATGTCTTTCCAAATATGGAAGCACTATTGCAAAAGGTGACAGGGAATGAATTATTATCCATGACGGATGGGTTCTCTGGTTACAATCAAGTCAAAGTGAAAGATTCAAAACAATATAAAACTTCTTTCACAACACCATGGGGTAAAAATGTATATGTTCGAATACCTTTTGGCCTAACAAATGCTGGAGCTACTTTTCAAAGGACTACAAATGTTGGATTTGAAGAGTTGATTGATTTTATCATGGAAATCTATTAGAAGATTTGACTGCCTACTCCAAGAAGGATGAAGACCATTGCAAGCACTTGGAAAAGATATTCTTGAAAGCTCTAGAATATGTCATATCACTGAATCCAAAGAAGTGTCACTTTGGTGTCACAGAAGGAATACTTTTAGGACATATTGTATCCAAGGAAGGAGTAAGAATAGACCTTGAATGGATTGATTCTATTGACAAGATTCCAATTCACAAAACAGTGGTGGTCATCCAATCATTTTTTGGGCAGATAAATTTTGTTAGAAAGTTCATACCAAATTTTGCAGAAATTGTTAAGCCAATTGCCAAGATGTTGAAAAAGGGTGTGTCACTAGATTGGAGATCAGAAGCCTTGGATGCTTTTATAGATATCAAATGAGAAATCAAAGAGGCACTTGTCCCAAATTCTCCATATTTCTCTAAGCCTTTTCATTTTTTATCTTTTGCTTCTTTCCATACAATAGTTGCAATGATGTTACAGAAGAATCAAGAAGGGTGTGAACAACCTATTTCCTTTTTTAGTAAGACCTTGCAAGCTGCAGAGTTGAAGTATGACATTAATAAGAAACATAAATATGCATTGGTTAAATCTATAAAGTCATTTAGACCTTATTTGGTTGGTGTTTAGTTTACAACTTATGTTCCAAATGCAGTTGTGAAAGATATCTTTAGGCAGGCAGAGGCGACGGGGAGAAGATGTAGGTGGATTAATCAGGTTTAGGAGTTTAACATCAATATCCAAATAAAAAAAATAGTAAGAGGATAGGAATTATCAAGGTTGATGGTTGAGTCTAATCTTGAAGTGGCTCAGATGAATCATGTGGAACTTGAACAGACAGTTAAAAGCATTGAGAGGTGCCCATGGTATCCGAATATTGTTTATTATTTGAAACATATGAAGTGTCCAGATGAATTGAGTGACAATTAGAAAAGATCTTTGAAACTACAAGCAGTCTAATATGCACTGATTGAGGGAGATATGTACATAGGAAGAATCATGAAGGAGTGTAACTTTTCTATTTGGATACATATCAGTCTAAAGCAATATTGAAGGTGTTGCATGGTGATGTATGTGGTGGTCATTTCTTAGCAAAAACTACATCATACAAAGTATTTAAGGTTGGATACTACTAGCCTTTCTTGTTCAATGATTGCTACAATTATGTCAAAAGGTGTGAGCCATGTCAAAGGTTCTTGGAAATTTGAAATATCAAGGAGCATTACCCCATAGACCCATATAGACTGAGGAGTCATTTCAAATGCAGGGTATTAAATTTATAGGTGATATTTAAGACAAGTCAAGTGGAGGACATAGATGGATATTGGTATCCACATATTACTTTACTAAATAGGTGGAGGCAATACCTACTAGACATGCTACTAGTAAGATAGTGATAAAGTTTCTAATGGAGAATATCTCGACTAGGTTTGGAGTTCCTTACAAATTGTTCACTGACAATGGAATGTCTTTTGGATCTAAGGAGTTTACAACTTTTTGTGGAATTTATGGAATCACTATCTCTTATGCCTCACCATATCATCCTCGGGAAAATGAGCAGGCAGATTCTAGGAATAAGAATATACTAAAATAATTAGAAGGATGTTAAACAATAATAAGAGAGCATGTGATTCCAAAATGAATTTGGCACTTTGGGCTGACAAGATAACTATCAAGAAATCTACTGGACATTCTCCTTTTCAAATAGTATATGGGAAGAAGGCCAGATTATTATTGGATAACTTGTTTTATTTTTATAGATATATGGTAGAAGAAGAGATTGAGGATGTTAACTTCATGGAGGAAAGATTTGAGAAACTAGTTGAGTTGGATGACATTAGGAGAGATGCTAAAAAATAGAATGCAAAGATCCAATAACAAGTTAAGGTCTTACATGATAAAAAGGCAGAGGATAGGGTGTTTTAAGAAGGGGACTGGGTACTTATGTGGAATGTCAAAAATTAGGATAAAGGGAAGCATGGGAAATTTGAAGCCTTGTGGATTGGACCATATGTAATCATAGGGAAGGGTGGAGAAAATTCATATTACTTGTAGAATATTTCAGTAGAAGCACAAGAATTGCTAGTGTATAGACAATTCTTGAAGCACTTTTTCTTTGAGGAGAAGAGGGTCGGTTCCATGTACAATAGGTTAGGTTTCATCTTTCCATCCCATTTGTACATTTCCCACATTGTCACTCACTTTTTAATTTTTCTTTGTATACCTCTATTCCCATTTGTGTTTTGGTCTATTTTCCCAGAGATAATTGAATTCTTGCTATACCCCCAGTGTGTATACATCCGAAGAAAGAGCCATTGTTGGGACTTCAAAATTTTGAAAATTTTGAAGTACCCTTGATAAGAAAAAAGGGTGACCCTGGTATATTCAATGTCCATATTCAGGAGTCAACCTTAGATTGTAACATAAAATTGACTTACAAGTCATCAAAAAGATTTTGTATTTGATGCATCCTCGCGAAGGTTGAAGCTACATAAGTTTTGTTATGAAAAAATCATGCCTAGATAGTGAATGTTGTGAAGCATATTTATTGCCTCCATATGCAATTACAATGTGTGAGAATATTATACATGGACACTTGAGAAAACAATACCATCGGTGTGACATACTTATGCACTTCATCGATCTCATTTAGTTTCAAACATAGGGTATCAACAAGATAAAAGTTATGATACCTTAATAACAAGGGCATGTAAATCATTGAAGGAACATTGAGCTATCAGAAAAGGAGTTTGAGATGAGAGCCTATTGTATATGATGGAAATCTACCTGTTGGGAACACGCTCAGACATGCAAATGTTAGAGATATACATCAATAAATTACATTAACATATCTAAGAACATACTCTAAAACAAGACTTCCACCATAACCTCGGATGAGCTGAACAAGTGCACCCAAGCCTTGTTGATTTTCTCTTAGAGAGGTTTGTGGGTGTGCTCTCCCAACA
>MU227536.1:1685340-1708603 GCA_018584345.1 Thuja plicata | reverse complement strand
TCGTGATAAGGACATAGTAAAACACAAGATAAAATCAACAAAAAGGCATCCTGACCAAGTGGTCATTCAGTCCAAAAGTTCTTGCCATGAACAATTTTGATGTGAGGATTGATAGAACAACCGACACTAGAAGGATGCATCCTGATGGGCCAAAGATTGATTGATAGAAAATGGAATTTAATTTCTTGTGAATAGAATGATCATTAGGAAAGTCAATCTATCTGCTGATTTGATGTAAAACATTTGCGATCACTGTGTCTAGAACAAAGCTCAGTTTTTGATTTGGTAAGCTCAGTCGTGCGGGAATCATTATTGTGAAAGCGAGAAGATGGTTGAAGAACTACCTGCACAAATATGGGTAGCGACACTTATTATGGAAGGCGATGCAAGCTGTATAGACAAATGGTGGAAACTGATGGTGGATCTGACTATGCATGGTGCCTAAAATAGGTTTTCACCATGGTACTTATCCATTGCGCCACCGAAGTGGTTTTCACAGATGGACGGATTTTATTTTTATTTCTCTTTTTTTTATTTTCTTTTCAAGCTTTTGTATTTTTTATTCTTTTTGATTTTTTTTTATTTTTTTTATTTTTTGCTTTTTGAATGTTTTTGGATTTTCTACTTTCTCAATTTTTTTGGATTTTTTGAAAAAAATTTGCTGTACAACGGACTATGAACTAATCAAGCATAGAAGCACTTGAGATGTACAATATTTATAGGATCAGGGAGTGGATCTCCCTCTGGGGACATGATTTTATATGCGCCTAAACCATATTTTGTTGTAACAATGAAGGGACCCAACCAATTAGGTTCAAACTTCCCTTTCTTCTCACGGTTCTGGAGATTCTTCATATTATGTTGTAGGACAAGATCACCAACCTCAAACTAATGAGGTTTGATCCTTTTGTTTAACTAAAGGTGAAGGTGATTTTGATACACACAGAGGTGGTCTAGGGCTTTGAGGCATCTCTCATCGAGGAGTTCCAGCTCTTGCAAGCGAGCAAATCTATATTCTTCTTCGGACAAAAGATTCTTGAGAGAGATTCTGAGGGAAGGGAGCTCAATTTCAATGGGTAGAATAGCCTTAGTACCATAAACAAGGGCAAAGGGAGTGGCTCCTGTGGGGGTTCAAATGGAGGTGTGGTAAGCCCAAAGGGTGGGATTGAGGTGAAGGTGCCAATCACGGCCAACTTCATCAACTATTTTCTTGAGGATTCTGAGGATGGTTTTATTTGTAGCCTCAGCTTGACTGTTTCTTTGTGGAAAGTACTTGGAAGAGGTATGGTGGGTAATGCTAAACTTCTTACATAGCTCTGTGACATCCTCATTCTTGAAAGGTCCTCCATTATCAGTAACAATGTCCTGAGGAATGCCATAGCGACAGATAAGATAGTTCAAAATAAACTTCAAAATCTATTTTCCAGTAGTGTAGGTGAGAGGAATAGCTTCAACCCAATTGGTAAAGTACTCTGTAGCAGCCAGGATGTATTTATGGCCATTGGATGAATTAGGGAAAATTTGGCCAACAAGGTCGAGACCCCAGCGTGAAAAGGGCCAAGGGGTGATGGTGGGTTGGAGTGATTGGGAGGGAGCGTGTATCAAATCACCATGCTGCTAACAAGGTACACACTTCACATAATTGTAGGCATCTTGCTCTATAGTAGGCCAGTAATATCCAGTGCGTAACATCTTTTTGGCCAAAGTAAGTCCACTAGAGTGGGCCCCGCAGATTCCTTGATGTACCTCCTCCAGGGACATTTGTGCTTCATTAGAATTCAGACACCTTAAAAGAGTTCCATCAAAATGCTTTTGGTAGAGGGTATCAGCAAGGATTGTGTAGCGGGAAGTGCCGCGAATGAAACTTTTGCGTTGATTTGGGGTTAAAGTAAGTGGGGTAAGTCCATCACGTAGGTAGGAATACACTTCTTGGTACCACGGGGAATTGGGATCAACAATTTCACACACCATTTTAGAATTCGGCTTGTCATAGGCAGGGACCGTAAGATTCTCAACAATAAACTCACACCGTGCGCTGTGTTCTGGCATAGTGATCAAGGACCCAATTGTTGCCATGGCATCTGCTGCTTTGTTGTTCATATGAGGGATCTGTTGGAAGGTTAGTTCAGTAAAATACGTCTCAAGATCTTCAACTTTCCAGTGATAGGGAAGCAACTTGTCATCCTTCATTTGATATTCATCCATAACTTGTTTGATAACCAATTGTGAATCACCGAGCACCAATAGAGTGAGAATCTGCCATTGTATGGCCTGTCGAAGGCCAAGTACAAGGGCTTCATATTCTGCAATATTGTTGGTACAAGGAAACTATAGTTTGAAAGATTTAGGGATGAGATCCCCTTTTGGTGTAACAAACAAGATTCATGCCCTTGATCCTTTCTGAGTGAAGGATCCATCAAAATACAGCTTCCATGGTGGACTTGGGGCAAGATTTAAGACTGATTCATCTGGAAAATCTGTGATCGGAGGGTGTTTACCGTCAACAGGTGCTTCAGCTAGCTGATCTACAATCACTTGTCCTTTGATGGCCTTTCAATCCACATAAACAATGTCAAACTCACTAAGAATCATGACCCATTTTGCTGTACGACCAGTAAGAGCAGCACATGCTAGGAGATACTTGAGTGGATCAATTTTAGCAACAAGATGAATCTTATGATTAAGCATATAATGTCATAGCTTCTCTGTATAGAAAACAATGGCCAAACATGCTTTCTCAATTAGGGAATAATTCAACTCATAGCCAATAAGAGTTCTGCTGAGATAATAAATTGCTCGCTCTTTGCCGATGTCATCTAATTATGCTAGGAGGGCTCCCAACGCAACCTCTGTAGTAGATATGTACAAAATCAGAGGGCGACCAGCAACAGGTGGAACCAACATGGGTGGATTAGCCAGATAGCCTTTTAGTTTCTCAAATGCATTTTGACACAAGCAATCCCACTTAAACTTGATATTCTTGTGTAGAAGATGGGAGAACGGATGCACCTTGTCAGCCAGCTATGACATGAATCTTTTGATTGATTGCAGTTTGCCTTGTAAACTGCATAATTGCTTCAATGTTTTGGGTGGTGGCATCTCTAGGATTGCTTTCACTTTCTTTGAATCAAGTTCTATTCCACACCGTGACACAATGTATCCCAACAGCCTACCAGATTGTACTCCAAAGACACACTTTTTGGGATTCAGCCTAAGCTTATATTTCTCCAATCGCTCAAAGATGGTAGTAAGGATGGGAATATGTGATTCCCTTGTTTTGGATTTTCTTAAAAGATCATCCACATAATCTTCCATGATGATATGCAAAAGGTCATGAAAGATGGTAGTCATTGCTCGTTGATAAGTGGCTCCTGCATTTTTAAGACCAAAAGGCATCACTTGATAAAAAAAAGTGCCCCAAGGTGTTGTGTATGCGGTTTTGTGCTGGTCTTCTGGTGCTATCTTGATCTGATTATAACCTGAGAATCCATCCATAAGTGACAACATTTCATGTCCTGCCGTCAAATCCACTATAATGTCAATATTACGAAGTGGAAAATCATCCTTGGGACATGCAAGGTTTAGGTCTCTGAAATCAATATAGATGTGAATGCCCCTAGTAGGTTTACCTACTGGTACAATATTAGAGACCCATTCAGGATAATCAATTGGTCTGATTACTTCGGCGTCCAGCATCTTCTAAAGCTCTACTTTGACTACTAATGCAACTTGAGGATGCATCTTGCGAAGCTTCTGCTTAACAGGTTTTACATTTGGATCTACTGCAAGATGATGCATAACAAGATCTGTATCAAGCCTGGGCATATCTTTGTAGGTCCAGGCAAAGTTGATTTGTGCTTATGCAAAATTTTTGTCATGTCTTGTTTTTCTTGATCACTGAGAGAAGCTGCAATGTAAGTGATATGTGGATCTTCTTCTGTGCCTAGGTTGATTGGAATAGTATCTTCAATGATCGTAGAGGACACTTCTAGTTTTGATGATATAAATGGAAAGTTAGTCTCTCCCTCCTCTAGCACCTCAGAAAGGTTTTCACTAGAGGAAGCGTCCTTTATTTTGTCATTTTCTTCATCCTTAGGTGCCTGCGAGAGGTTTTCACCAGAGGATGTACTTTCATTTTTTTATTTTTATTTTCTTTTCCATTTTTGCGACTGAGAGAGTTGACTTGGATATCGATGTAGGTTTGTTCACTGTAGTGTATATGATGTTCATATTCTCAGAGATTCTTAAGTCCAAAGAGGGCTAAAACTGCCTCATCCAAATTGCATATGTCCAAAGCTGGTGGTGAGTCTTTCTGATCCCAGACAATCAATTCAGGGTTTGTGAGGGGTAGACAAGGGGATGAAAGGTCAGCTTGGGTAATGGTGAAGACATGATGATTTTAATTTAGGTCATCTTCAATATATTGGAAAGGAATTTTGAAGAACTCTTCCTCAGTGTCTGAACCTGAGGCAACTAAACAATAATCCTTAGTAAAGTTAGTCTTAGTTTCTATGGAACCCAATCTGTGTCCTTTAGGATAACCATTAGCTATTATGATCTTCTTCTTTCCTATTTCATTAGCTCTAAGACCAGTACCATGATATCCCATGTTTTCAACAATGGGAGTAACTTTAGGATACTTTCCTTTGGGGAAAGTTACAGGTCGCTCTTCTTCATCATTATAGAGCCAATCAAGGACACTATACTCCATGTGTTCATCTGATAAGGACCCCCAATGTTCAAAAATAGTTGACTTGCAGTGCATAAGTGCTTTATCTTTGGAGAGAGGTAATGGTGATGGTCTTCCATAAGACTTTGGAGACAAGGGGAGTTTCCCAATACATAAAGCACTTTCAAATTTATACTCTTCCATGCCTTGATCTGTGAATGTGGCCTTTGCTTCAGATGAGGAGGGTTTGTCTTTAGTAGCTTTGTCCTCAGTGACTTTTTCCTTTCCTTTGGATTGCTCAGTTGATGTTTCGGATGCCTTTTCTGAAACAAGGGTTTCTTGATTGAAATGTCGGCCAAACTCATTCAACGGACAATAATTAGCTTGTTTTCCTTCCAATCTTTTGCAATATTGAAAAGGCTCAGGATCTCCAGGAATTGTGATTTCTCTACTGTGATGTGGGAACTTCAGACATTGATGATAGGTAGAGGGTACACCTTTGATAGCGTGTATCCATGGATGTCCTAGAAATATGTTATAAGGTAGATCTAGATCTAGTACATGGCAAACAGTTTCAATCAGGGCCGGGCCCACTTGTAAGGGCAATGTGATCAATCCCTTGCTTTCTCATTCTCGATCATCATAATCTTTTATTGTAATTCTCTTGTCTGCATCAATGAGGTCCTAGAAAGACCGATGTTACGAATCATTTTCAATGTGCACAAATTTAGGCCAGATCCACCATCTATGAGGACACATTTTACTCTTGTAGAGCAGATTTTGCCTTCTATATGGAGGGATTTATTATGATGAGGATCAGGACCACTAAATTCCTTATCAGTGAAAACTAGATGTTCTTGCGCTGCTAGGTTCCCTATCATGGCTTTGAATTGTGCAGCATTGATATTCTCAGGGACACGGGATTCGTTTAGAGCTTTATCAAGGACTTCTCTATGAATTGGTGATGTGGTCAAGAGATCTAGGATGGATATTTGTGTAGGAATCTTTCGTAATTGGGCCAACAAGTCAAAGTGCGAAGTAGGTCGAGCGATAGTAGATGGTGCAGTTGGTGGATTTGTAGATGTAGAAGGTTTATTAGTAGCTTGAATAGTGACTTGGGATCTTCATGTAGTAGCATTACAATCAGCAGCTTTGAGTATTATGGTATTAACATGTATGTCAGCTTCTTCAATGCAGCCACAAAGAGAATCAAAGCCAAAGATATCATTTTCATTTAAACTCCCACATGTTTGATCATGGCCTGTAATAGTATTGGTAGAATAGTCATATGGGATTGTGTTGGATGCACTGTTTTAATTATGAGGTGGGAAAGGTTGATTGTAGACTTTGAGTTTTGCATTAGATGAGGATGCATTCTGACCTTCAACTTCAATTTTCCCATCTTCAATGAGGTCTTGCACAAAGTATCTAAGCTTCATGCATTTCTTGGTATCATGCCCCTTGATGCGATGATAATCACAATACTCATTATCCCTATACCAAATAGGTTTAGGTTTATTCTCATCAAAAGGTCGAGTATTTGGGTAAACTATCATTCCTTGATCCGCGAATTGTTTGAAGATCACATCTAAAGGCTCTGTTAAAGCTGTGAATTGTCGTCGCTATCGATTATCGTTATTGTTGTTATTGTTATTGTTGTTGTTGTAGTTGTTGCAAGGGAACAAGAATGATTGATTTTGCGGTTGTTGATTCTGATTGTTGTTCTGATTCTAATTGTTGTTTTGATTCTGATTGTGTTGATTTTGATTTTGATTTTGGTTGTTGTTGCGATACTGATTTTGATTCTGATTGTTATTGCGATTGTTTTGATTAGTATTGTTGGATGCTTGAACATTTTGAACATGTTTGGCATCAGTCACTCCATCATTGAAAAATCCTTTGTTCTTACTCTAGAATTTTGGTTTATCATTATTGGAAGGAGTATAATGTTTGATGCTACCTCTTTGCAAAAGGCCATCTTCAATGTCTTTTCCCTTCTTGACAAGGGATTCAAAGGTGTCAGGTGAAGCCATTTTCATTTGGAAGGACATCTCAAAGATTAAATTATTTGTGAATATGTCAATCAAGTGACTATCAGGTATTTTCCATGGCATTTGATTCACAATATGTCTCCATCGTTGCAAGAAGCTAGCAAAGGTTTCTCCATTATTTTGTTTAGTATTGCACAAATCGTTGAGTGTTGCTTGATGCTCAATGTTATAAGAATATTGTCCAACAAATTTCTCTGCAAGGTCAGAGAAGGTAGAGATTGACCCATAAGGAAGGGCCATGAACCATTCCAATGTTGCGCCTCCAAGACTCCTAGTGAAAAGTCTTTTTAAATAATTCTCGTTATAGGCGACCTCTTGACATGCGATGTAAAACTCTTTGAGATGTTGGAGAGGACATGTCTCACCTTTGTATTTCTCAAACTTGGGTATCTCAAAGTTTTGTGGGAATGGTTGCATTGTGATAGATTTGTCAAATAGATAGGGACAAATTTCTTCAAAAGAAAACTCCTTCTTCCCCCAACTTTGTAAACCTTGTACAATGCTTTTGAGCTCATTGAATTGTTGGGTGAAATCTGGGGTATTCTATGTGAAAAATGAAGGTACATAACCTCCACCTCCTCTGAATTGTGTAGCTAAAAATTCCATGGAGGTCATACCAATGGTAGGAGGAGGTACATATTGATAGGCTCGTGATGTAGTGTTTGTAGATATTTTTTTCCCCATCGTTTGAAACAAAGATGAAGACAAAGGCATGGAAACTTGCCCTATGTTGTTGACATTAGCACTTGCTCCTTGAGTCGTTGTCATTTGAGTGCTATTGTGTGTAGTATTGTTTGGGAAAGCACTTATGATCTGTTGGATTTGTTCAGGTGTTAATTGGGGTATTGATGTGGTTGTTGATATAGGTGTTGATATTGGTACTGATGTGGGAGGTTCGCTAACAGGTCCTTTACCAGTGTCACATGATGATGTAGTATTTGAAGTAGAAGCCATGGTTGCAGTAGCGGCAGCAGTGACTTTAGTGACATTTATGGTAAGGAGTGTTTCATCAAAGTCAACAGGAACTGTGACACCGTTATGAATGAGATTCAAAAATATCTCATCACTGTTATGCAAAATGTCCTTCTCAACCATTTCCAAATTGTAGGGGTCACTAACAAAGTCAATCACTTGGGTGGGTCTTTCTTCTTGGTCTACTAATTCCATTTCTTTGGCCACTTCCTTAGCTCGTACCCCACTTCCATTAAAGTATTATGTGGAAAATGGGTTCTCTTCATGATTGACAGTGTTGAATGTTGTTCGCCTCATGTTTCTAGCTTGGGATTGAGTGACAACCATACAATGGTAGAAGAATGAAAGACAAGGAGATGTAAGAGATGAAATGGAGAAAAGATATTTGATTGGATTTATTGATTGATTTGGATTAAGGATTGATTTGATTGATTGAATATATTTGATTGGATAATTGATTTACAGGTTTTTAGAACAAAACCTAAGCATGTTAAACCTTATGATGATACAAACACAAAGGATTTAAAGTAATACCAGTTCTATTTGAAGATGGACTTGTGATCTCAAGAAAAATAGGACATTACTAAGGGATTTAAATTACTTGAGATGGACTGATGGTCTACAAGTAATGTTGTGTTTGTTTGAGGATGAAGGTTTATGATACTTTGATTAAGGTCTTTCAACCTAAATATTTGATTTGATTTTGATCTAATGCTCGAAAGGAAGGATGATGATGGAAGAAAGAATGATCTAGAAGCCAGGTGTTACCTAATCGTATTGTTCAATGGTGACAAAATCTCTATTGATTGAAAACTTGGCCATGAAATTGCAAACTTTATTGTTGTAGAGGATTTTGTCAAGTTTTTCACGATGTTCAATCCCTTGTTTAATGGATGTTGCAATGTGTTGGAATTCCTTGGATTTACGGGTGGTTTCCTTTTGCTGTCTAAGGACTGGAGATGTGGGAATTTTAACCTTCTTATGCTTCTTAAAACTGGTCATGTCATGGAAAAATTGATTTTGGCTGAATGAATGGATGATCTAGGATAAACGGTTCTAGGGTCTTGTAGACGGTCAAATATTGATTATCTTGGCTAGTTTTGAAGCTCACTATTTTAAAGCGGAGACAAAAGTCTCAGATGCAACTGATGATCTTTGCAGATGGTGATCTACGTAGATGGTGGATCCAGAGTGGAGACGACTAACTGTGACTAAGGCAGTGTGTTAAAATTCTAGGCAAATTTTTTATTTTCAGTCCGATTTTGGGTAAATTGTTCAATGGCAAGAACTAATTTTTAGAACAAGCAAACCAGAAAAGAACAAACACACGTCTCAAGACAACCCAACAAGGGACAAAGCAACCTTGAGGGATACCAGTAAATGTGACATTAGGGGATCTTATTTCAACTTTGTAATATTTTGATCGTGTATGTCCAAGTGACTCTTTCAAGCCACTTATGTTTTTACTGGGTCTAGCACAACGAAGACAGTTCAAATAGTAGCTACCTTAGGAATTTTGGCTTCGCATGAAATATTATAGGCCCATTTCTTGGCATTCCTTTAGCTCACACAACATGTCACCCTCGGAAGGGCACCCGTGTTTTTGCCTTTTTCCAAGTATTGTTGTCATGCTACGAAGATCTCTTTTGCAACACAATACCCTGGGACACGTATGATGGGAATCTTAGGGGGAGAATCTTCCCTCCCCTTGCACTATAATAAGTCACCGTTCGGAGGTGAATCGGGTAGGATACTACTTTATGGTTGCTAGCAAGGTTTTGTAGTGTCCTTGCAATCAGTTTGTACGGCGTGAGACACTTAAGTCTCTAGTTCAACCATGTCAGTATGCTGAGGATATTCACTCAATATGGACTACCATTGAACACAACTTGCCCGAGCTTGAAGGGATAAAGAGGACCTTTGGATCACACTTTATTTCTATACCAGCCGAAGGGATTACCGGTTTGAGGTCGTCCTCTAAAGGGGAAGCGCTCCCTTTAGATAGGCCTCTCTAGAAGCTTAATTAAACTAAGCTTTCTCTTCACCCAAGATCCACGAAGGTGAGGGGAGAGGATACGGCTATAGTTTAACCATAGTGTCACATAAATTAAAGGGATCTATCTAATGACAAATAAGCTCGAAAGAAGTGTTGAAAAACACTTCTTCAAACACACCAAAAAGAGTTCATTTCTCAAATTGAACCTAATTAAAGCAACTATGTGTTTTCTACCTAAGCAAAAGACACAATAGTATGATTAAGAATGCAAGTTCAATTTATTTCCTACACAGCAAGAAAGAAAGCTTGAAAGGTGTGTTAATTTACTTTAAGTCACTCAAGAATTATGAAGTTCATTTCCCTTAAACATTCAAGATTGGGTAAAGTTCATTTTATGCAACATTCATTCCAAGATAAATGATTAAACATACAAGTTCATTTAGATAATCCTCAAAAATCATTTACGGAACCTGCACAAAATTGGTTACTAGTTTGGAACTTTAGTGTTGTCAAAAACACAAAACCCAGGAAAATAATCGCAGACGGTTATCTGCGCAGACGGTGATCTACGCATACGGTGATCTGCGTAGACGACGATCTGCGGAAATGGCGACAGACCTACACAGACGATAAAAAAAGACAGTCAGATTTTACTAAAAAGAAACAAACCTATTAAAACTGAAAAATAACATTTTATCAAATTATTTCAGCATTTAATTCTTAAAAATTTTATTACTGTCAGAAACCTGAGAGTTAAAATGTTGTAAATTGACAAAAAATAGTTTTAAACCACAGTTTTATAAGTCATTTTTGCACAAGCGGAGATGGTAAAGTATCAGCGCAGACGACCGAGTTTCACAGACGACCGAGAAGTGGAGACGGCAGTCTGCGAAAATGGCGACTCCAGAGCGGAGACGGGTCTGCGTTAGAATTTTACGAACTATGAAAAATCTGTAAGAAACGTTAGAAAACAAGGGACGTGGGTCCCACCAGGCGCGCCAAAATGTATATGCTGGAAATCTACCTGTTGGGAGCACACTCAGACATGCAAACATTAGAGATATACATCAATAAATTACATTAACTTATCTAAAAACATACTCTAAAATAAGACTTCCACCATAACCTCGGATGAGCTAAACAAGTGCACCCAAGCCTTGTTGATTTTCTCTTAGAGAGGTTTGTGGGTGTGCTCTCCCAACACAATATTTAAATCTCACTAGATTGATTGAATGCAACTAAGAGAGTGAATAACTTAAGAGCAAGTATGAGGAACTTGTCTCAAGTCTTCATCAAACATGATAATGCAAGGCTAAAACTAAAATGATATGCAAGATTCAATGAAAATAAACTAAGTTCATTATATTAATCCTAACATGTAATATCTAGATTGCAAGTATGAACTAAGCATGAGCTAAAAACTAAAATTGCTATGAAAGATGCTAAATGCTCAAAGAAATCTAGAACTAAATTAGCATAATAATAATGCATAAATGAGAGATGATTTTCTCTTGACAAAGGCCTCTATTTATAGAGTTTTTGGAGGAGAGAGAGGGCTTTGATGAGGTGGAGCTCATGTGGCATCCACATAGGTGCCACATGAGGGACACATAAGCCTTGCAAGAGGCCCACTTTTCTCACACATGTGTGAGCAACTTTGGATGTGATTGGTCAAAGTGTACATAAAGTACACATGTGAAGGATCTTGTAAGAGGTGTAAGAGGGTGTAAGAGTTTTGGACCAATGAGACACTTTTGGAAAGTGTAAGAAGGTGTCATCATAGGTGTAAGAAACCTTGTTGGCACCAAATAAGGATTATTTGGAAAAGTTAATTTTTGGAAATTTTCTCACACGTGTGAGCAAATAATTAGGACTAATTGTTGTAGGAATCAAGAAATTAGATTAATTAACCTTAGTTAATTAATAGATAGGTCTATTTGGTGAGAGTGATGTGAGATAGGGTAGGCTCTAGGTTCAAATTAGCTTAATCCAAATTAGATTTAGATTAATTATGGTTTAGTAGAATTTAGGTCATGTGAAGGAATAAATAAATTTAAAAATTTATTTAAAGGGAATCAATGAGGGATACTGTATTAAATAAGATTTAATACATTAAAAAGTATTTAAATTAAATTCAAATAATAAGGAGAGTGAATCATATTTAATTAAATAGCTAGAAGAATATAACAAATAAAATTAATTAAAATTAACTATAATGTTATGAGAATATTAATTAAATTAATATAAGGATGATTTTGGACGTCTACACCTATAATATAAACATACCCAGATGGGTGCCATCAACACAATAAACATACAGTCCCACTAACGTAGAAATTCACTACGAAAGGTTAGATTATCGAGGATAATTATATCGATGAAAGGAAATTATAAAAGATCTTCAGAATGTGTTATACCGATGATCGATGGAACCTAACTATTGGGTGCAAGAAAATATGTCATCTCCAGTAATGTCTACATGTACTAATGAGAGTATAGACGTAGCTCAAGGAGAGTTGTGCCGATAAAAAATCAAATGAGAGAATGTTATAATCATAGTGTGTTTTACAGATGGTGAAATTAAAGGAAGCATTGCTACAATCGAGATAAGTTATGCCAATACAAAAATTGAGAAAATAAAATATGATGATCGAGGGGAGTTCCAATGATATGTCTTATTTGTTGTTTCTCCAGTGAACAAAATGTCATCAGGGTAACTTGTCACTGCGGAGTATGAAACGTTGAGACCTTCTAATGGCTGATAGGAGATTGGGGAAAGGTATACTAATGCCAAATTGACAAAAGATGTATCGAAGGGACACTTGAAGTGGTCTACCGATTAAATGAAACAACATACATAATGTGCGAGAGCATGAATTGATTGGTGTACCATACCGAATGTCACAACGATAATAACAATTGTCATGTAAAGGGGCTTTCAAAATTCAAAATGACACGATGATGCATTGATAAAGACAGTTAATGGAATTAAATAAACCACATGAAATTAATTTCCTCAGGTACTTATGATCATATCTATCAAAGATCTTGTAGGAGTTGTTAAGAAATGAATTAAACAAAAGGCTCGAACATCTAAAGTCTGCTTGCAAGAGTAGGAAAACACAGAGCGCCATAGTTTAAGGTAAGGCATTCTCTGTTAATTATCCTAATTGAATTGATTCAATGAAGGGTTCAAGCGAGTCAAGGAAGAAAAGAACCACAAAAAGGAGTGAGAAAGGATAAAAAGGGTAGAAAACAGAAGTGAAAACCGCAACAAGGAAGTTGAACAAGGACATGATAAATCTGATGCAAGGGTTAGGCCATAGGTTAAGAAGATCCAAACAACATTTTCCCGAGGCTGACAAAATTGAAGACTGATACTACGATGTTGGATATATTAAGTCAAACATTAGGGGATGAAATTTTTTTATCTTCCATTACAAAAGAAAGGATCAAACATAAAAAATTTGCAACCCATGGAGACTAAACTTGGAAATATTGGTTGTACTTAATGTCTTTGTGAATATTGAACTGCTTAAACTTTTGGCAAGGATTTACAATTCAAAAAATAAAGGAATTTGTGATGTTAATGGAAATCCTTTTGTGTATGTGTCGAGGGATGCCCTAATGAAGGTTTTCAATTTAGATTATGCACATGATCTAAATTTCTCGTTAGAAGAATTGGAGGATGAATACACATGATTAAGAACTACTTACACTACATGGATGTTGTCATTGCATAGACCTAGGAATAATGGGGAATTGTGGCTTCTAACATTGACCTATTCATGAAATACATGGATGTTTAATGTTGACCTATTCATGAAATACATAAAGTATACTTATTATTCTGGGGGACAAGTTACAAGAGCATAAGCTCCAGACTTCATGACAATTGTACCTATGGTATTAGTAGCAGGCTGTCAATTACAATGCCCTAGGTACTTCGATTATGCAAATTTTATTGCAGAGAAACTTGATGCAGGGTTGGTTTCCATAAAGGATGATTACGATCATCCATATTTAAAACACTACTTAGTATTGATGCATATGTTGTTGTTCTATGGGTCACTAAGAGCGATGTGGCCAGAGGATTTAAAGCTTGCCTACAAAGGGAGACAAGGTGAGGAGTTACCAATCCAATTATGGACTTCTATTCGGGACTTGAGGTATGATAACTCCCATTATGTGAATTTTGAAGAATTGATTGTGAAGACTGTTAGAGTAATCATTAGTTTTCTTATTAATTAAATCATATGGATTTAATTAGTTAAGTCATTACTCTTTAGTGCTTAAGCTTTCTCTTAGGTGCATTAATAATTAATTCTTTTATTAATTATTAATGTGCAACCTAGATTTTACCTTTTAGGGTTTTATTCACCTTTTTAAGGTTGAACTTTGTAATTGTTGTTCATTAATTCAGATTATAATTTTGCTCTCACATTTTGAGTAACTTCTGAGTTCTGCTTTTTCCTCCTTCTGCTTCTCTCTTGTAACAGGTTATTTGCATGTAGGTATTCTTGGCATTCTGTGGATTTGTATTTCTCAAATCCTACAAAGACAATTTATAAAATGTATAACTACCCTTGTGACTATTTGATATCAATGCAGATTAAGAAATTCTTAAGGCCAAAATATTTTGATGAGAGAGGACTAGTTCAATGTAATTGGGGTGATTGGTACGTCCATCATGAATTCACTGTGATTAGGGCTTACAATTTTGAAGAAAAACCATACAAATTTCCAAAGATGGTACCAGATAGAGTGGCTTACTTAGAAATTGTATGACAACTAATTTATTCTAGTAACCTGCATCTCTGTAAAAATCCTAAGAAGTCATTCATGCTAGGCACATTGAATTTTGGGGATTTCAATAGAGTTTCTAACAAATCCTATCAGTTGATACAAAGCTAATTACTTGTGGAATTTAAATTGAAAGAATATACACCAAGAGAAGGATATGATCTAGAAGGATATATAAATCATTGCAGGAAGAAACAAAATCTCGGTGACTATCTTCATATTTCCAAGCCAGTAGAGGATGTATTTAGGAACAAGGAGGACGATGAAGGTGCAAAGATAATTGAGCAATACAATAGGGAGTTAGAGATGAAAAAGAAAGACCTAAGAGACATGGAGTTTCATTCATCTGTTCAAGAATATGTTGCTAAGAATAAGGTCGAATCAAAGAAAGAAATGTGTTCCCGGTCACTGATAGGTGGATATGATGAGATTCTTGATAGTGAATTTCATACTGCAAATGAATTGCATGTTGATAAGGATGTCATGATTGAAGCTTACAAATATTTTGTGTTTGATGATGAGTTTGTGAAATCCGAAGAGTTTAAATTTTTTTATATACAATGCTAAGGATAGAAGATTGAGGGAATCTATCCCTAACATCACTCTAGATAATGAGAAACAATTGTTGAATCAACTGAAATAAAAAATAGACTATGATATTCACAACATGACTCCACAGAGAGGGAGGCAGTTGTTTCTTAAAGATGGTATTATAATGTTTCCTGGTGGGGATATTAGTTCATCCTTGATATTTGATATTTTCATGCATAATAATAATAAAGGTTTCAAATTAAACATAGATGGAGTAAAGAAGATATACATTGGATCTAGGTTCAATTCAAATGATCATTCTATGTTTATGTGGGCACTGTATCCACCCCATAAGAGACCAAACATAATTGATATCGAGAAAGATTTTGGGCACATGATGAATTTGAAGGTTGGAGAAACAGACCCAGCCACCACAACTGACCTTGGTGTAAATGCTTCCAAATTGAATAAAGCCCAGATAATGCATTTAATCAAGGAACTTTTTTTCTATAAGCTAAAATATGAAAATGCACAAATGGAGATTACATTTTTGAAAGATGTTGTATTAAGAACTATTGCTAAAGATGATGTAGAGGATAAGAACAAATACAAAGAGTTGCAGGAAATATATAAGCAATTACAAGAAAACATGAAAGAAGTCAAGTTTGATACCGTATCTACCATATTGTATAAAATATTTTCAAATTTGAAAGTGTTCTTAGATGATTTCAGGTGTATACACAAAAGTAGCCTTGGAAGTCTTTTAGAGCATAGAAGGATAAAAAACAGGCTTGATGTGAAAATAAATGAGGTGAGACTTAAGGGGTCTGATACCAATTCTATTTCTAATATGGAGAAGATTATCAAGAAGCATGCAAAGTACACTAAGAGCTTACAATTAGAGCATCAAATTGTTATAGATAGTAGGGGCTTTCCATAGTTACTCTGTAAAGATGAAACTATCAAGGAACAGAGGACATGGTCTGACGAGTGCAATAAGATATTTTTGGATTCTTTGGGCATCACTAGGTCAGAAGGATTGCAGTTGGAGGGAGTTTGGAGATGCGTGGAGCAGACAATCCCATTGGAATATGATATCAGAAACACCATTCATGATGTTGATACCCATGTGTCTCATAAATACAAGGATAATGTGCTAGATGTTGCCTCATTGCTTGATGAAGATTAGTTTACTTTCTTGTTAGAGATAATTAGGTGGTTGTTATATTTTGAAAAGACATGATGCTTCAAGTAAGGATGTAAGGTCCACATATATATGGATCCATTTTGTAATCAAAAGAAACTAAGTAGTATTAGGAGAAAGACTTTTATATGTACAATACACTTTTTCAACATTATATATCATCAACACTACGTTTCTAAAGAGTTGTGGATGAATTTCTTAATGTGACCAGTTCCTCTATGATTCCTATTTCAAGAAAGTAGGAGCTATCTTAGAGTCTTCATGCAGAGATATTATTTCTATACATTGCAATCTAATTATCAAGATTTGTATGCAAAGTGTTGTCCATATTTATTTTGTGTTATTGGTATTGTTAAGAAAAAGTTAAAATTAGTAGCACTGATTGTGATGCCATCTGATAATTGAAGGCATTTGAAGGTCAAATTAGTTGATAGGATCATCCAAGTGATGGTATTAAAAATTGTCTCATGGAGGTTATACATGATAGGTCAAGGAGAGGAGTGACTTTTCAACCCAATAGAAAGAAGGCACTGGTCAATCATTTTAAATAATCAAAACCAAAATCATCAAGATAAACATTTATAGTAGGAGTAAGTTAGAACAACACAAATATAGAAGAAAAGAAGTGGTGATAGAACAATAGGAGGATAAATTAGTATCAGCAACAAATCAAGTTAGATAAGTTACAGAAGAATTAGAATAGCTAGAAGAATCCCGATCTTTAAAGAAGAAGAAAAAGAGGAAATTAGGAAATCAACAAGATATTAGTCATCAATAGTTGTAAAGAAATAGACAAGTGAATATGTTCCAATAATTAATGCCCTCTAGGTAGATCACCTAGAAAATAGAAGAGAATATTAATCTTCTATAAAAAAGCATCAACTTTCAAGATCAAGTTGATGAATAGGTATAGCTTCCTAGGTCCTGTAGAGCCTGAAGTGGAGAGGATTCCAATCAAGTTTGATTGATCATGTTAGTTGGCCAAGTCAGTTGGAGAATTTGAGAACTTTCCAATCTATTGATTTTGGAACCAACGTCATGTCCTCTTCATCTCCCATGGATAGCCTAGCATAACACAACTTGCTAGATTGGTGGATTCATGGTCTCTCTCTTTCTTTCCTTGATCTCATAGATTTTCTAGTGGATTAGATCATGTAGTGTTGTCCTTGGGCCCTTTACATGTGACTAGTTGTGCTTTTGCAATAGCTTTCTAAAAATGATGCTAGTGGTTGGGATGTCTCCTCGATTGAGGTCTCTTCAACTAGTTGATTTCGGCTTTGGTTTTTTATTACTAACCCTTTTGTTTGTGTATTTTTTTCCTTTTATTTTTTTGCCCTTGTGTGTGGTTATTTGAGCTTAGATCCTTTGTTTGGGGGCTTGCGTCATTGAACTTAGTGATGTCTTATCTCTTTGTACTTTTCCCATGATCATTTCCCTCTTTCTCTTCTCTCTCATTTCCTTTACCACGACCATGAGGTGGACTCATACTCTCGCTAAAGTGGGGGATAAATGTACAATCATAAATTGTAAGCACCTTATTGATGTGTATAATTTCATGATTATTTAACACCCACCTTACTGTGTTTTCACCTTAACATGCATAATACGACTTCATATGACACTTAATGGACACATAAATTCAAATATGTGTCCTATGTTATTTCAATGTCATTTAAAATTGAGGTAAGACTTATTGCTAAGTTTTCCCCTCTATTATTTCTCCATTTCAATAATTAATTGATCACATAGGCACTATGTCATCATTTGTGGCCTCTATATTCTATCTCAACCTCAAAATCATATGTGCTTCATATTTCAACATCCCCTAGTTTTTCAGGGCCCATGGTTTAAAGTTGAGCCTTGGTTGGTGGGTATACAATGGTTTAGGTGTTCTATACCAAGTTATAGAACACACTGGTTTTTATATACCTCATGTTTTGAGCTAAGATTTGAATCGGGGGCTTGTCTTGGTAATTTAGTGGGGTATTTAGATTTTTGGTCGACCCTCCTGAGTTTTAACCCCAAAAATATTGTGAGAGCTATATAAGTGGCCTATCTCTCCTCATTTGAACATCCATTAGGAACCACAAGCAAGAATTCAAGAACCAAGATCAAGATTTCAAGAGCTCTTTGGTGCATTCTCAAGAAAGATCTCAAGCATTCTCATGTGTTTTCAAGGAAATATTATCCATGGATCAAGCTTCTTTCTCTCATTGAGGGCCAATAAAAGGAGTCAACCATCAAGAAATAAGACATACGCACATTCAAGTCTCCTCATTCATTCAAGTCTTCAATTCTTCTCTCTCTCAATCAAGCATAGTCATAAATTATAACATCCATTACACAAGGTTTTTTATTTCATGATTTTCTTTTAGATTTTTATGTTAAGTCAAAGCTATTGTATCAACATACTTGATCACATTCAAAGAAGCATTTGAATTACCAAGGTATGAAATACTTTGTTTTTCAAATATTTCAAGATTGATTCCAAAAAGGGGTTTGACTGAGGCAAATCGCTCTATACAACCTTCTTCCCCATTTTTTGTGTGCAGGATTAAGTGGCAGATCTATCAAGACTTAATTCATAAATTGCAAGATTTAACAGACTGTCTGTGAAAGTTTCAAGTAAAAGTACAAGGTATATAGCATCCTAGGCTATCTATACTTGGGAAAAGAACACCCCATGAATTATATACCCTCCAAATCAGCCTCAGATTCAAACCACAAGTTAATAATATTGTTTAGTTGTTGTTTTAAGTCGTTACAGGTTCTTGTCTAGTTTTTGTCTATCTGTTTTTGCTAAAAGTTATCATTTATGCTTATTTAGGCTTCCATCTTGCATCACCCTATCATTTCCTCTCAAATCCAACTTACCCCAATAAATTATCAACAAAGGATCATTGACTCATTTAGTGTTTAATTCCTACTTGAGCCTATTGAGTCATCTTCCTTCTAATTGTGCAATAATGAAAGATGAACAATCCACATTGCTTCAATTTTTGTATTGTAAACCTTCAAGTTACAACATTTTCTCATAATTAAAGATTACATAACAAACATGCCTTGTACTAATTCAATACATGTAAAATAATTCTAAACTATCTCATTATTTCAATATTACATTCCCTTCATAGTGAGATTCCAATAAAAATAATTACATGGTTACATGACAAAGTACACGAGTCGTTAAGTTAACCCATGGGATTTTTATGCAATTTTATCGTAAAACCCAAGCAATTAAATTGAACCCTTCAAGAAATATGCATATAATCATATGCACAAAAGTAAATGTCACTCAACCGTGATGCATGAACAAGCACACTAGACAAATCATTTGTGTTTGATACAACCTTAAAAAAAATATGATATAAGTCAATGAAATGTGTCATTAGACCCTTTATGTAGAACTCATGAAATCATCATGCATAAGAGTGAATTCCACTTAATCAAGATGCATAAATAGCCACACTATAGGAGTTTGATACAACCTTCAAACAAAACTATTAGGATTCAATGACATATATACCATTAGACCTTTCATTTGAGAGTCATACAATCATCATTATAAAATAAACATCACGTGATAGTGGTACATGAAAAAATAGACCAAGCACACTATATGAACTTAATGCAACCCTTAAAAAAACTCATAAAACTCAATGCCCTATATACAATTTGACTATTCACATGAAATTATTATAATCACCATGTACAAGGATGAATGATATGAAACCCTTAACACAAGCCATATAATCAACATAATTAAATTAATCTCACTTAATCATGATGCATGGACCAATAGACTAAGTATATCATATGAATTTGATGCAACCATCAAATAAAAACCATATAATCATCATGTTAAAGAGTAAATGTCCATGACCATAAAATATGAATAAACATACTAGGAAAACTATACAGATTAATAAATACTATTCATAATACAAGCTTCTCAAAAACATGATGACACTGAGAAGATACTGCACAATATACATCATCCAACCTTGATCCAAACTAAATTTCATATTCCATAAGAACTATCATGCACAAGTCAATGTCACTCAACAATGATGAATGAGCACACACACTAGGAATACCATACAATTTTGATGCAACCTCCCAAAAATCCTATACAACTTAATAAAAAATATAGCAAAAGATCCTTAAAACTGAATCCATGTCTTAATCAAATATATTTAATTAAACCCTAGAAAAAATCATATTATCATGTAAAATATTTAATGTCACTCAACCATTAGGTATGAACAAGCATGTTAGAAACACCATGAGAGTTTGATGAAAATGTCAAGCGAAACCCTTAAAAAAATATCTATGCAACTCAATGACATGTGTCATTTGGAATTTATAAAAAAAAGTGAACAACATTAGATACTTCACATAAAATCCAACTAGTCATAATTATAAATTAATATCACATTATGAGCGATCAAGCCCATTATGCACACAAGAGTTTTTGCAATCATCAAGCAAGTCTCATACAACTCAACATAATATATTTTATTTGATTCTTCTCCATGATAAACAATCAAGAACATTATGCACACAAGAGTTTTTCAACCATCAAGCAAGTCTCATACAACTCAACAACATATATTTTATTTAATTCTTCTCATAAAATACTTATTATATTCAAGGACAAGAGTTAATGTCACTAAAAATAATACTGTTAGTAATAACTGAGAGGGAGGGTGAATCAGTGGCCTCAAAATTTATCCTTCAACTATTTACCACCAATCAAATAAACCTTATATTATTAAGTCCCTACAAGATGCATGCCATGAAATACTTATAATGATTAACAATCTGTCAGTTTTCCTTGTCTATCCTTATTCTCCTTGATTACCGATAAGCAGTAAAACTATTTACCAAAACTCAGTAAATAATTAGAGTATACCAATCCATCCAAAAATACATATGTGAAATGTAAAATAATAAATTAATAAACCATACACACATAACACATGGATTTTAACGTGGAAACCCTGTTAAAGGAAAAAACCACTGGGACCGGTACCCCAAATTTTCACTCTTCTGAAGTGAGCCCTGTTAGAAGTCAACATTGTTAAAGGTTACAAACACACTGTTAGATGTGACCTTGTTAGAGGATTTTATACATAGAGTTTGTCACTTAGTATCAGGCATCTATTGCTACCATCCTTGAATCAACCTCCTTCTTAGACTATCAATAGGTATCGGACAAGTCCAATGCTACTTTCATCAATCAACATTTTTGGCACTCCTTGGGATGTACCTCAATATATAGAAGACTGTTAAGTCCTGCTCGGTTAAGAGACTTGATGCTTCAATGGTTAAACTAAAACATAATGACATGTTTCTAATGCAACTTGAATTGTAGATTTTCAGATCTATTTAAGTACATTACCTCTCTAATCAATGTATCAATTCAATTCTTTGTGCTCCACACTTTCTGCTCTGTGATGATGTGCTTCACTGTTCATCGGTGTCTGCAGAATTCTTTAACTCTCCTTCAACTTGATTGATCAGGACTGTATGGAGTTCTTCTTCATCAGTTTCTCTTTAACATCCTCTTTCTATTCACTCCCCTTCCCATGCATACTGAAATGAATTAAGCTTGTCTCTTATATAGACATGATATTCATTAATTCTTGATTCTTGATTCTTGGCATGAAAAACAATCCAGCCAATTTGATTTAAAGCATAACTCCTAATTTATCTCGTAGTTATCTTCTTGCCAACTGTACAAATCTTCTTTAAATAAATTACTTAACTCTGGTCAAATAAAACAAAGAAAACAACCAGTTAAGTCTATCTTTAGCTTTTTTCAGCTAGATATTTTGTCATTTTCTAAACTTTATGTTCTGTCGGTCAACTCTGTAGTTAGTTGTCGGTGACAACTGCCAGTTCCGTTGGTGTGACTCCAGTTAGCTTCGGGATCTCCGTCCGTCGGGCATCATTGGATTTTACTCGTCAGGCAACACTGGCTTCTACTCGTCGTGTATTACTGTGACTTTTCTCTTTTGCTTTTACCGATGGTGTGCACTCCATCAGTGTTGTCTGTCACTCTGTGAATACTTGACATTTATGTATTGCTAAAAGCATAACCTTTGTTCCATTGATTCTCTAAAGTCTTTGGCATTATATACATGACCGTACATATGATATCAAGTTGACATCAATGACAATACAAACCATTAACTGATTTAATGTCTTGGATTATCTTCAACTTAACATTATAAAACATTCAATCAGTTACATGTCATCAATCTCTCCCTTTGGCATTGATGGAAACATAATATATTATCACACTATACTATTTCTAATACAATATGAAATACAACAGTTGAGATTCATCAAACTACCAATCATTTTGTTCTGTCAACCGATAAATGTCTGATCACCGGTAAACTCTATTTTAGCTTAGATTTGATTCTTGCAACTTTTTACTTTCTGATGTGTTGAATCTTCTGCTTGTGTCAATTTCTCTCTTTTGTATGTTCTCTCTTTTATGATGTCTTTTTCTCTTTTCAGCAACTCTCCCTTTGTATAAACTTTCATACAATTTTCTCTCCCTAAGGATATAATCTCTCCCTGTTGGAGTAATCTGATAATGAATAATCTCTCTCTTTTGTTTAAGAAGAAAGTGATAATATGGATAATCTCTCTCCCTTTGAAAATAATGTCAAACAAGTATTTTACAAATATCTGACATTCATGTCAAACAATATTTTTCTTATCCATAATATATTTCTTGAATTTCCCTTATCCATCAACAATACTTTAATATGCTCTGGTGCTCGGTTCTCATATATACCTTCCTGTATATAGATGTATCTTTGAAGTTCATCTCTTTGCTTGCATCAACATGAATTATATTCTGATAATATGTAGGCTGATGCAGCCTTCAGTATTTTACTGACTAGTAGACAAGGGTTTGACCCCTAGTCTCTTTCTCAAGTACTCAAACGTATCCTTGGGCAGTGGCTTGGTGAAGATATCAGCTAATTGTTCTTTTGATTGCACATACTCAAGTATCA
>MU227536.1:1622783-1675526 GCA_018584345.1 Thuja plicata | reverse complement strand
ATCTAGGTAATTCAAAGAACAATTTACATATCAATCACATCCCAATCAATAATCATAACAAATCAACAAATCACCCATTTTCATATCTTACATTTTAGTAACATAATCAATTCTTAATAAACAAAACCATCAACCTATATTTTATATGTTACAGGTATATTCATATTTAAAAGATATGAATAATTAGAGTAAAAATATGCATTAGAAAATTAAAAAGTAATATTTAGTTATTTGTTTTCCAAAAAGAAATCTTTGTTGGCTTTTAAAGATGAAATTGGTTCATTTTTACACTTAGGTCGAGACAATAAAAAAATCCTCCATAATATCCTAAAGAAGGTTGTCGATGAAATTGGTTGTAATTTTGATGCAGGGGCATCTTGGGTCCCTGGTAATCTTGCATCATCCAAAAAATAATTGGTGTTTTGGTGAAGTTTTGTTACCAGTTTTTGTGTTTGTTTCTATTCTAGGTCACCGATTGGGTGATTGCTGGCTCAGTGAAGTTTTGTGGATCTATTTGTGGCTGACTTGATTTGTTGGATAGGTCCTCAAGAAATGAATTAAAAGTTGTATTTAATTTGGGTTAAGGCCAATTGGGTCTAACATGTTTCTTGGGATATGTAAAGTTGGTTGAGGTCGACCTATTTGTGTTTGTGTATAAATTTAGGACTTGCAATCATTTGGGTAAAAAATAAATAGTGTGGAAGAAGTCTAGAGAAGGGTTGAATAGTAGAGAAGCTACTAGAGGATTGTTCTGAGACTTAGAAAGATTTGGAATAGGTATGAGTTGGGTTTTTTTGTTAGGTTTATCTTTGTACTTGGCCTAAACTAGGAAGGCCTTACAACCTGGCATGTATAAAGAAATTTTGATTAATAAAACTTGTTTGGATGCAATTAATGTTGTTGTTGATTGTATCTTGTTGATTTCCACTATGTTGATAACTGCTACAAGGATTTGGCATCTCCTTTGGGGATTCTCTATCCTTGACTGCATCAGATGGTATCAGAGCATGGTTTGATCTTCTTGTGGTGGCTACCGATCTAAATTATGGACTTGTGGTGATCTCGTGGCGTTGTTCTGAGGTGGAAGAGGTTGGGTATGACTTGCATTAGCAAAGGAGTAGCTTAAGGTAGCCAGTAGGATAATTTGTTGCTAATTGTTGAGTTGTTCTTGAGAACTAGGGTTTTGCAAGGGTTAGGGTATCATCTTTGGTGAATCAAATTGCCAATTGGGGGCAGTTACACCCTGTATCTAGAAAGGATGATGCCAAGAATGATCACTAGGTTGATGGAGAAGATGAGATTAGGCATGAGATTACCAGTTTTAGGAATGAGGTCATGAAAGGGATCAGGATTTTTGTTGTTGGATTGCACAGAAATATTGGATTTGATGATGGTTCTGAGGAGGCTGCAGAAGGATTTGGAGTTACTGATGTCATTATATCTATTAGAAGTGATGAACGAGACCTATATAAAATCTTGGTGTTGGTTATAGGTTGGAAGTATCTAATTACTCAGGTACTTTGAATCCTAAAGACCTAATTGATTGGATAGGTGAGTTATAAGATCACTTTGAGTTAGAAGATATTCAAGATCCTTGGAGAGTAAGGTTGGCACAGACAAATTTGAAAGGTCACCTAGCTTTATGGTGAAAAGAATTACAGAAGGATCAAGAAGAGGAAGGTGAAATGAAGATCACTCGATGGAGGATGATGGTTAAAAAGTTGAAGACTAATTTCATACCTGAAGACTATGAATTTGAGTTATTCAAGAGGTTGCAGAACTTAAAGTAGAATGACATGAGTGTGAAGGATTACACCAAAGAGTTTTACAAGGTAACCATTAGATTTGGTCACAAGGAGCTTTCTAAGGAAAAGGTGGCTAGGTATGTGAATGGTTTAAGGTTCAATATTTAGGATGAGATGAGTATGCTAAGGATTGGATCTGTTGAGGAAGCTTATCAGTATGCCCTGAAGGAAGAAAATAAGGTGAGTAGGAAACATCAAAATAACTCGAGAGGAAGAGAGAAGCAAGTTGTTGGTGGTGATAAGAGAAAGCAAGTGGCTGAAGTAGAAGCTAAACCAGTTGCACCTAAGGGAGGTAATGGTGGTAAAGAGTTCAGGAGGGGTACTTGATGTAAGTGTGGATTCAAAGGACACATGGATTTTTAGTGTAAGGAAGATAGGAGATTTTCTTGTGTGATTGAAGAAGGTGGACCATCTACTGGTGCTTCTGAAAATGCTCCTGAAGAAGGGGAAACTCTTATGCTCTGAAGGTTGATGGTAATAAGGATTCATAACCTTATCATTGGAAGAGTTTATTTAGGGCCAGATGCAAGGTTGGTGGTAAGTGTTGTAATGTGATTGTAGATGGTGGAAGCACTGACAACTTAGTTTCTAAAGAGATGGTGCAGAAGCTTGGTTTGAAAAGACTTATACATCCAAGACCTTATAGGATTGGTTGGTTGCATGATGATCACGTGGTAGAAGTAAGGGAACAATGCATGGTGAATTTTTGCATTGGTTCTTATAGGGATGTTGTATAATGCGACATTGTGGTCATGAGTGCATGTCATGTTTTACTTGGTAGACATTGGCAATATGACAAAGAGGTTGTTCATGACTGTAGACATAATTTAATTACCATTAGCAAGGATGGTAAGAGGTGTAGATTGATTTATTTTGTGGATAAGGAGAAGAAGGTGAAGAATCTAATTCCTTAAAAAAGATATGAGTTGAGTGTAGACCTGAAGGATGAACTTTAGGTTGGACCTTATGATGAGTTGGATGTTAATAATTTGTTGAACCTAGTTGATGAAAGGATAAAGGCAGTGCAGGTTGAAGATGAGGAAGGTTTGTGGAGGAAGAATGAGTATGATATTAATGTCCCTTGTTCTTCAAGATTTTCATGACTTGCTCTCATGGAAAATATTTTTGTATCCTAGGTGTCTGATGCAGGAGCATCTTGGGTCCTTGGTAATCTTGCATCATCTAAAAAAATTGATGTTCTGGTGAACTTTTATTACCATTTTTTGTGTTTGTTTTTGTTTTAGGTCACTGATTGGGTGATTTTTGTCTCGATGAAGTTATGTGGATCTATGTGTGGTTGATTTGATATTTTGGATAGGTCCTCGAGAAATGAATTAAATGTTGTAATTAATTTGGGTTAAGAATGATTGGGTCTAACACGTTTCTTGGGATATGTAAAGTTGGTTGAGACCAACCTATTTGTGTTTGTATATAAATTTAGGACTTGCGATCATTTGGGTAAAAAATAAATAGCATGGAATAAGTGGAGAAGGGCTGAATATCAGAGAATCTACTCGATGACTGCTTTGAGACTTAGGAATATCTAGAATAGGTCATAGTTGGGTATTATTGTTAGGTTTTTCTTTGTACTTGGCCTAAACTAGGAAGGCCTTACAACCTGACATGTATAGAAAAATTATGATTATTAAAACTTGTTGTTTCGATGCAAATCATGTTGTTTTTTATTGTATCTTGTTGATTTTCATTGTGTTGATAACTGCTACAAGGATTTGACATCTCCTTTGGTGATTCTGTGTCTTTGACTACATCAAATTTCTACCTCCATCTCCATCCTACCCTTTAGGCTTATCGTAACAATGGTTGCACCCCTACTGCTGCTATTTCATATCGCATGCCTATACTAATTCTTAAGCTTACCAATCTTGTGCATTTGATATGATAGATGTGTGGTTGTCACCTACACATATCTAGTGTCATCATCTTAGTCCCTTGTAGATAAGTGAGTTATGTCTATGTCTTGTAAAATCCTTGGTTTTTCTTAGTGGTTGTCATGTCAATTGTGTATAAAGTGTCAATTTGTGTTGTCAAGGCCTTTGCCCTTATTTAGTTGGTGCTTCAAGAGTTATCCTTCAACACCCTTGTTGGCTTGATTTCCCTATGTGTATTTTTTCATAAGGGCTAGTTAGTCTTATATCCCAATCATCGATCTTCATAAGATGTATCCTTCCTTAAATTAGACCAATCAAACTTGTCCATCTGTTATCCTTTGGCAAAAGATGTTTAAGACATTACAGCATTGATTGTTTTGTTTTTTTAAATCTTTGTTTATCTTTAATAAATCTTTCTAGTGTTAACTCTTCACATACACCACAATCCAATATATCACGATACACTATGAGTGATGAGACACATTATCTTTCTTTCTTTTCTACATGCATGTGTGTAGAATTAGTTTCTTGTTGTACCCACATGAGATCCATTAGGTCGCATATTACATTATGACATTTCACGTGCATGTGGTTTTTCTAGCATTGCCACCATAGTTCCTTGCAACTTTGTGAGATGTTAGAATAACAAATTATGTTTGTTGAATCAATCTTGTGCAATGTTTACGACATAGCCTTGGTTCTTTATACCCTGGTAAGTCCTATATAATGCTAAATCAAATTAAGTGCTCACTACATGACAACCCCTTTCATGGTGATCAAGATCAAAGCTCACTCCATTCCCCCCTTTTTTACTTTGCATTCACCCATCCTCTTCGACCATTCCTTTCCCTAATTGGCTATGCTTAGGGATGTGCAGGTTTTTGTGTCTTTCTTCTATCTTTGGTGGTCTCTCAAGCAAATGATTTTTGGAGACCTTGCATCCATCATTAACTACATCCATCTCATTTTTGCATTAGCATTCACAATTGCATGTATATTCATTTGCACATGCATCTTCACTCATCCTTACATCCACTTGCATCATTTTGTGTGTACCTCAAATATTGCTATTTTGATTGAGATTCTATTCTTTTCTCAAGGTCACATATGTGTGGTGGGAGCTTCCCATTTGGATCATTCAACGTAATTTTACAACACTTTCATTTGCACGATGTTAGTGAATAGATTTGTCTCCATGCTTTATAATATTTATATTGACCCTACGCCTCTTTGAAGACAAACATCTCACAACAGTTGGGTAAGCATGAAATATTTGCTTCCCTCTGAATTTTATGAGGTAAAACTCGCTCTCAAAAATGTTCAATGAATTTTTGAATGAAATACAAACAATGTACTTTTAACTTGAAAGTACGCAAGGATCTCTCAAATACTCATGGGTATTGAGGTGCTTCCAGAGATCATAAAGATAAAATATACAATTTGAGGGAAACACAGTTCCTCCAATTATCTAAAATTACTTTCTTAAACAACTAAAAACATGAATTGCATGGAAAGATGAATAATCATGGCACAAAAAATTAATAATGCAGAGCAAGAGATATACCAATCCACAAAGTAATCAATATATCACAGGTTCAAATTCAAAGATCTAAACTGAGACTTTGCATTAATATCTTTATACGGTAAGGATCAAAGTCCAAAACAGGTGTGAATCACTGTATTCTTTTAATCAATTCTTTCAAAAAAGAAAACTAAAACTTAAGAGTACAGAAAAGTCCAAAAGAATATGTCTAATCTATAATTCTAACCCTTCCTCAGTTTTATGCTCCAGCATATATGGTTTTTCAATCTAGGAGGCCTCCCTGAAAACTCAGCCTCTAAGATTGACAACAAACATTAAAAAAAATAGTTACGAACCAGTGACTAATAAAAGTAACAATTTTACAACAGCTGTCCCATTATCAAAATAAATAAATAGCATGAAACTACTAGCATTCTTGACTACTTATTCTCTGACGTAGCATCTCGGACCAGCTTCCATCTCCTGATGGTGTTCAACAGTTCTTGGGTCAGGTGAGAGTGTAAACTTTTCAGCCCAATCATCTTCCCTCGGCATTCATTCTATTCCCACTTGAGCTTTTGGATTCTCTTCATCTGTTTAGGTAACTGTCCTCTATTTAGGTATAGCATTGATATTACATTTGCTATCTTGGCGAATTCCTGAGCTATGGGTTCTTCACTTTCTTTGATAGCGTTCATAGCATCTTCAAAACTCTTAACCATAGCATCGGCATCCATATTTCCTTCTTCAAACTGGAGAATACCTGACAGATTTAATACCTTGATATCTTTCAAGGCATTAGTGTGCATCTCCTTTATCTCTTTCTCCATGTCTCACATGCTTGCGACTACAACTTTAAACAATGATCCTTTCCACCCCAAGTTTTTCTTTAGTATGAATAGCATGCAGGGATACACCATTTTCATTGGCTTCTCTGACAAGAATTTAATCACTCCATATTCTTCTATTTGAAGTACCTAGGATACAATCGTTGTACATTTTTCCTCATATGATTCCCAACCTGGAATTAAGGTTTGAATCTCACCAAGAAGCATTTCCCCTTTGGCATAGGCGGTTATGAATTCCTGAATAAATTTATTTCTTTCTTTTATGATGCCATCAACCCAGTTGTTTGTTGCCTCTATCAAGGTTCTACCATGTTGCATTTGTTTCAGCAACTGCTTGCTATTAGAGGAGTTTGGATCAAAGCTCTATGGAGCCTAAGCTAGCAGCAGTGACCCTACATTACTTAGTGAACTAAGGAATTCGACCAAGGTTATCACGAGCTATTTAAGATCTCTCTTTTCTTTTCCATCCTTCTGAGATTGACCGAGCATGCGATCAGCCAAAAACTTGAACAAATGATCTTTTGTATCCCGGTTCAGCACACCAAACTCCATTTTTGTGACCTCAAAGTCTTCTGCCTCAAGTTCTTGGATTCCTTCTTTCCATTTAAAAGTTGCAATTTCAGCAGTCACCATTCCTGTGATCGGATCTGTGCTCAACCTTACATTACTCTTGATTTTCTTTGCCTTTAGAGCACGAACGACATATTTAGTGATTATTTCCTTGACTGGTAGAGATACAGGCTTGAAACTATATTTTCTATGCACTGAATTAGTTAACCAAGGAGGAATCGAGCTGGAAGTCAATCTATTATCAGTTGTTTTAACAAGTGTTGCATTCCCTTTTTGAGCCTCATTTTTACCATCAGATACTTCTTGATCCTTCTTATGATATTCTGGTGAAAAGGAAATGTCTTCATCGTTGATTTCAACATCTATAAAGCTAGAATATGGGGAAGCCATTTGTACATGAGCCTAAGACCTGGTCCTTGACCTCGTACAAGGTGCACTAGGGTGTCTACTTGCAACTGCTTTCTTTCTAAATAGAGGGATGTCACCTGCATCATTAATCAAGAGGGATGGATTAGAGGGGTTAGGCAACAATTTAATTGGGACGAGGTTCACATCAAATTTTTTAGGAGATGTAATTCTTGTTCCATTTTGCCTTCTCTTCTTTAACCAATCATCTGTGAATCCTAAGATTGACCTAACCCTCAGTTTTATGTCCTCCTCTTTTTCCCTCATCCAATCTATTTTTGGCATTATTGTTGGGTTTTAACCTTCATAACCAGGTTCAATAATCTCAGAATTATCTTCATCCAAACCTTCGATGTTAAAATTCAACTTCAGGGCTTTGATCTGAGAGATTAACAACCTAGAATGATCCCTTTTCTTAATCACTTCTTCGTTACTGCAGTCCTCCCACAAATCTTCAATGTGTGGGGACAATTTTAGTTGGCCATCCAAACTAAGGGTTCTCCTTGCAAAACCCTTACTGTCAAAACCTCTCCTTTCTTGATAAAATTGCATGTGAAAATTCACCAGATCACTTCCTATTACTGATGTGTTGATCATGTTTTGCAGGTGAGGGCTCCAAGCTTTATTTGGAACATATAATCCCTTTTTTCTTTTGGAAGACTATTTTTTATCACCGTAAACGATTCTCTACACACATCCACCAAAACAAAGTAGTAAAAAGAAAACCTTGGTAACTTGAGGGGTTCTTCATCAAAACCTCCCACTCTGATGTAAGTGAACCACCAGAATTGAATGTACAAACTACCATTGTCTTGAACTAGTTTTTGTGCCTCCGGGGAAAGCCTTTACCTTAGGCTTCCAACTAATTGATTGCATAACTTTCCAAGGAACAAATCATGAACCTTCGATAGTCTTCCAGAACTCTGTCTCTTTTGAGCAGGGGACAATACTCATAGATATTAATGTTTTCACTCCATGCTTCATGTGGAATTCCTACGAGATCTTGGGTACATGCTAGACAATAAATCAAATATGAGAACATATAGAATTCTTGTTTTACCGCATGTGCTTTCTTGAGTTGGTCTCTTATTGAACCAGCAATTATCTTAGCCTAGTCTAGACTTTGCCTTCCATCCAGAACAATCTCTATAAAATGGTACATCCAATCCTTGAAAGTAAGTACTTGTGCAAAGCCTCTCACTCTGTGTAAAAAGAACACTAAGTCATGAATATGAGGCTTCAAATGATCCGTAGTGAGCAGCTTGGGAAACCTGGAACCCGCTTTGTAGTTTGACTGAGTCTACTTGCAGGCAATATTGCTACGGTTCTTGTCGCTTCTTTCAAGAAATTGAGCTAATGACTAGTTTGGGGTAAAATTGGAAAAGGCTTCATTGGGAAATTTAAATACCGACATGATCATCTCTGTAGTTACTAATAGAAGACTTTGACCCTCATTACTCAAAATACACTTAGACTTGACATCATAATGGTTTATGCACTGTTGAATTAGCTCGGGGATTATTGCAGATAGGGGAAAAGCAGTGGCTTGAAATAGTCCGCTAGATATGATCTCAAAAATACTTTCATTCTCCACACAGTCCTTGAATTTATCAACCATTTTCTCTACTTCAACTCCCATTATATATGTGTCTAAAATCACAAGAGCTCAACACTCTAAACTAGCAATCTTTCCAAAGAAATGCATGTTGGACTTCATTTTCTTTCCCTAAAATAAAACAAAAGAAACTACAGCCTTTCAAAATCACACTAATATGTAGGACCACAAAACAAAAGGAGGTTTTCAGCATTTACCTGTGATCTGCTGACTCGGGGAAACAAGAACTTCTAGCTTCCGCAGTCGAGACTCCACAATCTTACTTTGAAATGAACAAGCAAAATAATATACTTATTTAAAAAGATCCACATACTGTGAAGTACGACAGAAAAGATGGACAATAATTGTGGAATGGAGTTAAGAGTGGAGTGACTGTCATGATATGACATTTGGCTATGGCTTTGCCTTGAAAAACTTTCTGAGTCATCATTAATTTCCATTTAATGCCACTACATCACTTCTTTCAATGAATAATCCACATTAATTCATTTTGCCAGCTCAAACTTCCCCCATGGTTACCATCCCCTCAAGACTGAACGTACCATTGTTCCAATGATTACTTCACTGACATACCACGTCACCTGTCACATAGGCCACCAACTCGATCTTTGGGCATGTTATTAACTTAATTTAAACCTCTTTGAACTACTTCAAACCGAGGTCTGAAGAGGTTCAAAGTGGTTCACAATCGCATCATGACAAATGTAGAGGTCCCACCTATGACTACAATCATTAGGCAAATATTTTTTGTTTGAACCTCTTTGAAATACTTTGAACCAAGGTTCAAAGGGGTTCAAAGTGGTTCATAAGAGATTAAACATTACCAATACTTGATGAAAGGGAACAGACTATACAAAGATAAATTTGAAACATTGTGGCGATTATTTTAGGGAGTAAACATGACCTTGAAAAATGACCAATGTGGGAGTTAGAGGAGCGGGAAGATGTGATAATGAATTTTTAAATTTAGACCAAAAAGGTTTAAGGACACTTAAACAAGTCGAATCAAATAGACCCTAACACTGGATCTGTCTGGGGGACATGTTGACGAATATGCAAAGAACTTAGATTACTGGTTCCACAAAATTAAAAGAACGAAGGAAAAGAACCGACACACACGGCTAAACCTAAGAAAAAATAGGAAAATACTAACTACTATGTACAAGGGGGGACTGAACAAGATCACAACTTGAACAACTTGAGTTCCTTCCCATTGTAAGTGAAGGGAAAATTGATACCATCCGGGTAGGACAAATGAAAATCATTTGAACCAACTGCTTCTAAAATAATGAATGAGCCTTTCCATAAAGACTCGAATTTCCCATGAGCTCCTTTAGGCGCCCTCCTCTTATCCCATAATAAAAATTCATCCCCTTCCATGAAATTACGGGTGCACACCCTCATGTGAAAAAATTTCTTCACCTTCATCTGATGCTCTGTAATGTGATCCGCTAATTTGTCTCTCTCTTCCTCCAATTTACTCAGGTACATGATTCGTTTCTCTAGGGAATTTTGAAAGTACTAATCTTCAATCACATACTACAGTTTGGCGGAAGTCAATTCGAGAGGTAGCGATACATGAGAACCTACTCCATATACGAACTCAAAAGGAGTCATTCCTATAGCTCTCTTGGGGGTAGTTCGATCGGCCCATAAGGCTTCATGCAATTTCTTGTGCCAGTCACGAAGATTAGCACCCATCATTTTTTTAGTATAGCCATTATTTTCTTATTTCTGGACTCTGACTAGCCATTCCCCTGGGGGAAAAAATATGACAAGTGGGCTAAGGATATTTCATGCTCATAACAGAACATCGAGATTTCTTATGAAGAGAAATATGTGGCATTGTTTACTACTTCCTTCCGTGGCACTCCAAATGTGACAAAAATATGATTCAATAGAAAATCAAAAACAACTTGAGATTTTTCCCTTTTGGTAGGGATTGCCTCCACCCACTTTGTAAAATAGTCAATAGTTGTCATAACATATACATGCCATGCACTGGATGGTGGATTCAGAGGCCCTACAAAATCTATCCCCCATTGTCTGAAAAGTTCATCTACCACAACTGGCTTAAGAGGCAGGGCTGCCAATTGTGGACGTCCTGCAAACAATTTGCACTTCTCACAATTTTTGACATAATGATATGTGTCTTTAAACATCCCAAGCCAATAGAAATGATTCCAAAGGATTTTGAAAGTTGTGGCAGTAGAAGAAAAATTCCCACCACAAGCTGCATCATTGAATGCTCTTAATAACTCTGTCTGTTGTTCAACATCAACACATCTGAGGAAAATTTCATTCACTCCTCTTTTATACAACACATCCTGAGAGATAACATACTTAGACACCTTTAGCTTAAAATTACACCTTTTTTGGGGATTCAAGTTCTTAGGGAATTCACCATATGTAAGGAAGTATGTCACATCTAAGAACCACAGATTAATCAAACATACCAATAGGACCATAGGAGCTTCATTTGCTTCTTCTTCTTATGGATTTCCATTTTCTGCTATTAACCTACACAAACCTCACCCTCACACCAAATTTTTTGGCTTAATGATAAGGTCATATTATTGAATCTTAGCTACCCATACAACTCTATTATTCATTCCTTTCCTTTTGTTTCAAAACACTTTTTATTGTTGTCTCTGGAACATATATAGTAGAATGCGAGTGCAAAATGTAGTACCTAAATTGTTTCACTGCTTTCACTACTGCAAAGGCATGTTTTTCAATTTGAGAATATTTGAGTTCATGTTTCTTCAATGGCATGCTCATGAAATCAATGGGTGTCTCTTGTCCTTTGTCATTCTTCTATGTCAAAATACCAGACAAAGTATGCTCTAATGCATAACAGTAAATTAGAAATTCTTTTTTAAGATCTGGGCTTGTCAACACAGGGGCTCAGGATATTGTTTCTTTGATATCGTTGAAATCTTTCTGCCCTTCCTCATCCCACTTAAAAGGGTTCTTATCACTCATCATATCTACCATGTGCGTGGTGATCTCTGAAAATTCTGGGACAAAATCTCATAAAAAGTTAAGTTGTTGGATAGCTTTGACCCTATCAGGATCAATTTTGACTCCCTCTTTTGAAACAATATGCCCTAACAGTTTACCTTCTTCAACAAATAAAATGGACTTTTTTTAAATAAAGGGATATACCATGACTTATGCACCTCTGCAACACTATCTCTAGATCTTTTAAATGTTGACTCCTTCTTTTCGAATAGATAGTAAAGTCATCTAAATAAATCATGATGATTCTATTTCACAGATCTCTGAAGGAGGAGTTCATCACCCTCTGAAATGTGGTGCCAACGTTAATCAAGCCGAATGGAATTCGGTTGTATGCAAAGGTACCCCATGGTGTTATAAAGGTTGTCTTGTGCTGATCCTCTTTTGCTATAATGATTTGATTGTACCCAGAATAACCATCTAGCATCGACATTACTTCTGATCCTGACACATCTTGGAGAACATGTTCCATTACTGGTAATGCGTAATTATCTTTGAGACTGGCCTGATTTAGATTTCTAAAATTGATGTAGATTCTAATTTCACCGTTCTTTTTCCTTGCATGCACTATTTTGGCAATCCAGGTAGAATTATGGATGGGGAAGATAATCCTGCCTTGTATCATCTTTTCCACTTCCTTTAATATGCCTTCGGATACCTTCGAATTATAATTTTTGAGCTTTTGGCGAAAAGGCATAGCATCAAATTTCAAAGGAATATGATGTCTAAACTGGCCATCTCTAAAGTTTTTGAGTTCTTCATACCTCCAAGCAAAAACATCCCTATATTCTTTCAGCAACTTTTCCAAATCATCCCTTTCTTGCTGAGAGCATGTTTTTCCTATTGAAATCCATTTAGGATCACTTTCATCTCCAATATCAATCTTGTCATACTCCTTGGGATTATGAGAGTGTGGCACTTTCTCCTTGATTGTACTATCATCCCTTCTACAAAATAAATTTTCTAGAAACACGAGCCCCTTGGGAATCTTGTTTCCTTTTAATTGAATTATCTCTTCATCTTCTACAACACCTTCACAGACTTCCCTGCACTCATTATTAGAACCTCAAAGTATATATTAACAAAATTTTGAACACAACCAATGAAATCTTTGAGCTGAGAGTCATTATAAAAAACCTGCAAGTGATGTACATTATCTAGTACACTTGGTCTATAGATCATTTATATTCTATAACTATGTACTTTAAAATTAGGATGTGGTAACAACAATGAAGCGGACACTGCCAAAGAATCTTCCTTTGCATTTAAACTTTGAGGTGTGAACTCTATCGAAAAAGCATCAAAAGACTAGATTTAATCCCATACTAAGTTCCTGTAGTGCCTCAATTTTTCATTTTTGACAGAGAAATGACCTCTTACCTATTTCACGATCAGTTCAGCATCACCCTTCGCGATTAGCTTCTTGATTCCTCTAGACTTTACTTCCTCCAATCCTAGCAACAATGCTTCATACTCGACTGTATTGGTATTTCTGAAGTTTAATTTAAATGACAAAGGAATATTCTCCAAAATGAGTAATTAGCACCACTCCTACTCTTGATCCTAAATTTGAAAAACTACCATCAAATTTCATCCTCCATAACCCTTCCTCTTCTGAAACTGCGGCCACTGGTTTATTTCCTTCGTCAGAGAGAATCACATAATTACCAAAATGGCACTCCTCATAAAGGATTTTAGCCTTGGGATTTTCACAAGGGACCAATGTGTATTTTTTTTAGGCTCTGATTCCAATTTTATCTTTTTCTTGCCCACTGGGATAATTTCCTCAGACAAATCCATCTTTATATCACCTCCCATGTCTTTGCAGAAAGTTCTATCGAGCAAAATTTCATAGCTAGAAAGGATGTCTGCAACTAGAATTGTTAATTTCATTCGCTTATATAGGCATGCCGCAAGAACAAATTGTGCATATTTAACTTGACCCATCAACGACACTTGTTTCCCATCCATAGAATAGCATCGACCAAACATCTTGGTGAGGGTGAGGCCAAGGGCTCTAGCAACTGGGGCATACATTATATTATCAGATGCACCTGAATCTATGGTGTAATAATTGAGTTTCTGTCCATTCAATAGTAAGGAAATGTAGAAAGGGTTAGGCTTCTTCTCCTCTATTTCATTTTCTACATAATTGATACAAGGAGGATCCTCTGGTGTCTGTGGGGTATCTTCAAATACAAAAACAGGGTATTCTTCTACTGTATTTTTTTCTCCTATAAGGGATTTATTGAATTGAGCAGCTGAACTTGATTCCCCTTTTACATATTTAAATAGTTTTTCAAGCTCCTTAGGGTTCATCCCTAGATACTCCGCTGGAGAGATTGAGATAGAGGTGGATTTACAAAACTCAATAAAATCAAAAGCATGAGGTGAGGGGGTCATGTTAGATCTTTGTAGGATTTTGATTCCTAAACTCTTTGGATTTGAGGGGGAATCACTACCTCCAGATTCCTTTCCTTTAGGAGAAGCGTCAGATGTACCAACACTAGGAGAGAACTTCTGGTTCTATTGGTTTCTAGTAAGGAGTGCACATGATGGATCTTACAAAGTCGCCAGGATATTTTTCCCCTTTCAAAATTAGACTCAATACTCCAGATAAAAAGAACTTGAATGTCCAATTTCAAGAGTCTTTTCTTCTTGAAACTCTTCTATCCCAATGGTGTCTTTTGTTGCATTTATTTGGAGATACCTCAACCAATCAGGACATGTTTCACCTTCATGATCAGTTGTCAAGTGAAATGAACACATGGTCTCCTTAGGGGCAGCTTTGACTTGCAACTTAGGTTGTGCACCTATCAAGAGAGGAATCTTCCCATGAGACTGATTGTATTTTTTGCGACTGGCGTCTTGATAGGGAGATTGATAAGGAGAACTAGCTCTATTCGGCTACCTTTTGAGCATTTCCATGTCATTCATTAATCTCTGCATTAGAGGATCCATCGAAGTGAAGGAGGAGGCGCCTAAAGATTGAACTTCTCTTTTCCACTTCCCTACTGTGATGAACGTGTCTTCAAGCTAAATGGATTATCTTTGTGCAGAGTTTAAATCAGCTACTCCATCCTTCAACAGATGAAAACCTATATCAGGTGGCACTGTGTTAAGAAATAACATCTTTTTGTTCTTATCGCTAGGCATAGAATTTGTAGAGATCCTCTGCAATATCCTATTGAACTTCACCACAAATTCCCACATAGGTTCGTGTATCTCCTTCTTTAATTGGATCAATTGAAGAAATAAAGAGATTTCATTACGAGGGGTTTTAAATCTTGCCTCAAAGGAATTCTTCATATCATCCCAACTGGTTATGGAGGCGAGAGGTAAATTATTGAACCAATCAGCCGTTGCATCTGTCAAAGTTGTCACAAAAATTCTAACTGCAATTTCTTGAGTCTGAACGCTGATAACACCACATGCAATGTGGAAAGCGTTGAGGTGATCTTCTATGGTCATCTTTCCATCTCCATTGACTTTGGGTGAGATTCGGTTAACACCCTTGGGTAAAGCGGTGGGAGGGTTTTCTCTAAGGTTCAAAGGACCTATGTCTTGACCCCAAGGCTGGTTGGAAACCATGGTTGGAAATCTAAATTTCAAAGGTTGAGTATTGAAAATGGAGGGTATTACAATACCTATTGGGATGACAACTTGTACAATCGGTGATACATCAGAACTAGCAGGAGGTGAGGAAGGTGTACTACAAGACTTAGTTTCCTTTTTCTTGGGTGTATTAGAATCAAGGGAAAAATTTAGAATTTTTAAAGCTTTGAAGTCTTCATCAACCAACCCTTTGCTTTGATCAAATCTAGTATATCTTTTCTCAGCCAGCTTTGATATCCAAACTAGCTCTCAGTTTCTCGCAGGAGTGTGAGAAAGTCTATCTACTACAACTATCTCCTAGGCCACAGGTACACCTCTTAGGCATTCAACAATTTTTTCCTCTTCTTCCAGCACTTGGAGGGTTTATTGGAACTGTTGATTACTACATCTATATTGTCAGGCTACTGCAGCTAGGTTTGAAATTAGATCTTGTTGTGTGTTTTCAAAACCTATATTTGGCTGAAGTATGGGAAACACGTCATTGTATGGTAACACCATTTTGATGCATTATGACAATTTAGAACCTGGTACTTGTCACAAGACTCCCCAGTAGAGTCGCCAAAAATGTTTTAGTGAACAGATTTGTCTCCGTGCTAAATAAAATTTATATTGACCCTACGCCTCTTTGAAGAAAAACATCTCACAACAGTTGGGTAAGCATGAAATATTTGCTTCCCTTTGAATTTTATGAGGTACAGCTCCCTCTCAAAAATGTTCAATGAATTTTTGAATGAAATACAAACAATGTACTTTTAACCAGAAAGTACGCAAGGATCTCTCAAATACTCCTAGGTATTGAGGTGCTTCTAGAGATCATAAACATAAAATTTAAAGTTTGAGGGAAACACAGTTCCTCCAACTATCTAAAATTACTTGCTTAAACAACTAAAAATAGGAATTGCATGGAAAGATGAATAATCACGACACAGACTAATAATAATGTAGAGAAAGAGATATACCAATCCATAAAGTAATCAATATATCATAGGTTCAAATTCAAAGATCTAAACTGAGACTTTTCATTAATATCTTTATACGGTAAGGATCAAAGTCCAAAATAGGTACGAATCACTATATTATTTCCATCAATTCTTTCAAAAACTAAAACTAAAACTTACCAGTACTGAAAAGTCCAAAAGGTTATGTCTGATCTATAATTCTAACCCTTCCTCATTTTTATGCTCCAGCATATATAGTTTTGCAATCCGGGAGGCCTCCCTGAAAACTCGGCCTCTCGAATTGATAGCAAAACTAAAAAAAATAGTTACAAACCAATGACTAATAAAAGTAATAGTTTTACAATAGCTGTCCCATTATCAAAATAACTAAATAGCATGAAACTACTAGCATTCTTGGCTACTTATTCTCTTACGTGGTATCTCGAACCAACTTCCAGATCCTGAAGGTGTTCAAAAGTTCTTGGGTCGAGTGAGAGTGTAAACTTTCCATACCAATCGGCTTTACTCAGCATGCATTCTTTTCCCACTTGAGCTCCTGGATTCTCTCTGTCTGTTTAGGTAATTGTCCTCTATTTAGGTATAGAATTGATTCTACATTTTCTATCTTGGTGAAGTCTTGGGTTGTGGGTTCTTCGCTTTCTTTGATAGTGTTCATAGAATCTTCAAAACTCTTAACTATAGCATCAAAATCCATATTTCCTTCTTCAAACTGGAGAATACCGGATGGATTTACTACCTTGATATCTTTCAAGGCATTAGTGTGCATCTCCTTTATCTCTTTCTACATGTCTTGCATGCTTGGGATTGCAGCTTTAAACAATGATCCTTTCCACCCCAAGTTTTTATTTAATATGAATAGCATGCAGAGATCTACCATTTTTATTGGGTTCTCTGACAAGAATTTGGTCACTCCATATTCTTCTATTTCAAGAACCTGGGATACGATTGCTATACATTTTTCCTCATCTGATTCCCAACCTGGAATTAAGGTTTGAATCTCATCGAGCAACGTTTCCCCTTCGGCATAGGCGGTTATGAATTCCTGTATAAATTTATTTCCTTCTTTTATGATGTCGTCAACCGAGTTTTTTGTTTCCTCTATCAAGGCTCTGCCCTGTTGTATTTTTTTTAGCAGTTGCTTGCTATCACAGGAGTTGCGATCAAATCTATGTGGATCCTAAGCCATCGACAGTGACCTTACATTACTTAGTGAACTAAGGAATTTGACCATGGTTATCATGAGTTGTTTAAGCTCTCTCTTTTCTTTGCCATCCTTCTGAGATTGACCGAGCATGTGATCAACCAAAAACTTGAACAAATGATCTTTTGTATCCCAGTTCAGCACACCAAACTCCATTTTTGTGACCTCAAAGTCTTCTGCCTCAGGTTCTTGGATTCCTTCTTTCCGTTTAAAGGTTGAAATTTCAGCAGTCACCTTTCCTGTGATCAGATATGTGCTTAGCCTTGCATTACTCTTGATTTTCTTCACCTTCAGAGCACATTCGACATATTTAGTGATTATTTCATTGAATGGTAGACAGACAAGCTTGAAACTACATTTTCTATTCATTGAATCAATTAACCAAGGGGGAATCGAGATGGAAGTCAATCTATTATCAATTTTTTTAGCAGGTGTCACATTCCCTTACCGAGCCTCATTTTTACAATCAGATAAATACTTCTTAATCCTTCTTATGATATTCTAGTGAAAAGGAAATGTCTTCATTGTTGATTTCAACATTTATAAAGCTAGAATCTAGGGAATCCATTTGTGCACGAGCCTGAGACTTGGTCCTTGACCTCATACAAGGTGCAGTGGGGTGTCTACTTGTAGTTTCCTTCTTTCTAGATAGAGTGATGTCACATGCATCATTAATCAAGAGGGATGGATTAGAGGGGTCAGGAAACAATTTAATTGGGATGACGTTCGCATTAAATTTTTTATAAGATGTAATTCTTGTTCCATTTTTCCTTCTCTTCTTTAACCAATCATCTGTGAATCCGAATATGGACATGGCCCTCAGTTATATGTCCTCCTCTTCTTCCCTCTTCCAATCTATTTCTGACATGATTGATGGGTTTAAACCTTCATAACCAAGTTGAATAATCTCAGAATTATCTTCATCCAAAGCTTCGATGTTGAACTTCAACTGCAAGGTTTTGATCTAAGATATTAACAACCTATAATGATCCCTTTTCTTAATCACTTCTTTGTTACTGCAATCCTCCCAAAAATATTTGACGCATTAGGACAATTTCAGTTGGCCATCCAAACTGAGGGTCCTCCTTGTGAAACCCTTACTGTCAAAACCTCTCCTTTCTTGATAAAATTGCATGTGAAAATTCACCAAATCACTTCCTATTATTGAGGCAACGATCATGTTTTTGTAGGTGAGGACTCCAAGCTTGATTGGGAACATAGAATCCCATTTTTCTTCTGGAAGACTATTTTTTATCACCATGAAAAATTGTCTACACACTTCCGCCAAAACAAAGTAGTTAAAAGCGAGCCTTGGCAACTTGAGGGGTTCTTCATCAAAACCTCCCACTCTAACGTAAGTGAACCGTGGGAATTGAATGTAAAAATTACCATAGTTTTGAACTAGTTTTTGTGCCTCCAGGGAAAGCCTTTGCCCTGGTGTTCAATCTAATTGATAGCATAACTTTCCAAGGAACCCATCATGAACCCTTCGATAGTCTTCCATAACTCTGTCTCTTCTGAGCAGGGGACAATACTCATATATATTAATGTCTTTATTCCATGGCTCATGTGGAATTCCTACAAGATCTTGAGTACATGCTAGACAATAAATAAAATATGAGGATATATATAATTCCTTTTTTACCACTTGTGCTTGCTTGAGTTGGTCTCTTATTGAACCAGCGATTATCTCAGCCCAATCTAGACTTTTCCTTCCATCCAGAATAATCTCTATGAAATGGTACATCCAATCCTTGAAAAGAAGTACATGTGCAGACCCTCTCACTCTGTGTAACACGAACACTAATTCATGAATGTGAGGCTTCATATGATCCTTAGTGAGCAACTTGGGAAAACTAGAACCCCCTTTGTAGTTTGACTGAGTCCACTTGCAGGCAATATTTCTATGGTTCTTGTCACTTCTTTCTCAAAATTGAGCTAATGACTAGGTTGGGTTAAAAATGGCAAAGACTTCATTAGGCAATTTAAAGACCGACATGATCGTCTCTCTAGTTACTAACAAAAGACTTTGAACCTCATTACTCAAAATGCACTTAGACTTGACATCATAATGGTTTATGCACTGTTGAATTAGCCCGGGGATTATTGTGGCTGGGGGAAAAGTGGCGGCTTGAAATATCCCGCTAGACATGATCTCCTGAATACTTTCATTCTCCACCCAGTCCTTGAAATTATCAACATTTTTCTCTACTTCAACTCCCATTAATTTTGTGTCTAAAATCATCGGAGCTCGACACTCTAAACTAGCAATATTTTTGAAGAAATGCATGTTGGACTTCATTTTCTTTCCCCAAAATAAAAAAAAAGAAACTGCAGCCTTTTGAAATCACACTAATATGTAGAAAAATGAAACAAAGGGATGCTTTCAGCATTTACCTATGATCTGCTGACTCAAGGAAACAAGAACTTCTACCTTCCGCAGCCAAGACTCCACAATCTTGCTTTGAAATGAACAAGCAAAATAATATACTTATTTAAAAAGATCCACATACCGCGAAGTACGACTAAAAAGATGGACATTAATTACGGCATGGAGTTAAGAGTGGAGCGAATGTCATGATGTGGCATTTGGCTACCGCTTTGCCTTTAAAAACTTTCTGAGTCATCATTAATTTACATTTAATGCCACTAAATTATTCGTGTCGATAAATAATCCACATTAATTCATGTTGCTAGCTCAGACTTCCCCCATGGTTACCATCCTCTTAAGGCTGACAGTACCATTGTTCCAATGATTACTTATTAGTTAATAACCTATCAATCTGGTTGATGTGTCCACCTGCCCTAGGCACAATTTTGGAAATGGTTATGTAGCTGACAATTGTTATATGATTTGACAGTTATATTACATTTATTAATTAAATTTAAATTTACAAGACAGTTGTTTTTGGTTTTTTATTTAATTAATAAATGCAATATAACTGTCAAATCAGATATCAATTGTCGGTTGCATATCTGTTTCCCACAATGTTGTTCAATGTCTCAGGTGCCTACTAGATGTCATTTTACGCGTGTCAACATTCTCTAAGATCTTAAATTTTCTAACTTGCGAGGAGAAACTGAGAGCTAAATTTTAAAAAAATCCTTTTATAAGGTCCTCAAAACCTAGTTTTTCTCTATCGTAGTCTCATACGAAGTCATTTTTGCCCCCATTTCTTCCTATGATGATCTCCATTTTTCAAGCCATTTTTGCCTTCCTTTTTTGTCATCTTATGCTCCTACGATTAAATGCTCAATCACCATGCCCAATTTTTTGTAAAATTATTTAATTGCTAAGTTTTAGGGATTTTTGTTGGTTTTGATGAAAATGTGAAAATAAGGAAAGATTGAATTTTTAGCAAATCATCATAGGTAATAATGTGTAAGTAATTTTTTATCTTGTAAAATATGAATTTAGATTCATTTGGATCTCGTCATAAGTGGTTATTGAAATTTGAGTAAATTGCAATATGAAAAATTGTGAACATTCAAAAAATTGCATTCTTGATTCAAATTCCATATTTGTTAGAAAGCATGATTAGCCTAGGGTGAAGGTATTAGAGCATGATATGAGAGTGGCTTCCAATAAGGGTTGAGGCACAAAGTGACCGCCAAGATAACTTATTAGGAAGTTGTGAATCAAAAGTGGAAACTGAATAAGGCTAATAAATTAACTAAAGATAAAGGATGCCCTTAAAACACCTAGTTTAATTCTATAGCCTTAAAATGACTTGGGAAGACCTCAATATCTATAGGATGTTTTTCTAGTATGATTGATCCTTCTCATCTCTCAAAAGAACCACCCAATTTTGAGCAAGTCATACCTTTATGCTACTCACTGATAATCCCTCTCTTGACCTCTAATATCTAACTCTTATGTAGCTTAACTAGCACATGAGAGATGTAGCATTCCTTTCCATATTAGTTTTTACTTCACTTTATTCTATGGCATGTATTCTTCATGATTGGTGTGAGTGTGAGCCTATCTCCCCTTGTGTATTACATAATTGTGTGTGTTTGGATCATGTGATTATCTCCTAGCATAGTGGGGTGGGTGGACCTATGAGTTCCACATGGTTGGAAGGTATCATAACCATTGTCAAGAACCAAAGATTTTGGCTTAGACCCAACATTAGACTCTCTCTACCCTTTCTTTTATATATTCTTTTAATTTCAATTCTAGTTAATACAAAGCATTTAAGTCTCCTATGCATTGTAAGTTGTAATGATGTTCATTGACCCTCTCAAAAAGAGGGGTTTTTTATTGAACGAATACAATAATTATTAGTGCAATTATGTGTCTCAATGTAGGTGTCAAGCACAAAGAATGTGCATCTTTTCTTTCCATAATGAATGTTGTAAACAAAAAAATGAGCATTTGATCTTCTTTTAGGATTAACACAAATCTAATGAGTTTTAAAGTTGTCTTCAATTGGCGTTGTTGATCCATCCTATTATCATCTCAACTAGTGTCAAACTATGTATTGTTGTAAAAGCTTCATGCATGTTTGAGGCTTGTCTAAGGCCTCTTGTAAAAGATTATAAACATGAAAAATTATTGTATTTGTGTATCCTTACATGTCCTAGTGTAGGGAAATATTTTAGGATGATGAGGTTATTTCCATCTCTCCATCCTCACAAATGACGTCTATTACTCACGGGAGTTATTTCTCCACTTCCATTTTCATTTTATTGGGGCTTTCTTAATACTTCTAGGTTATTCCACTATGTTTGTTGTATCTTGGAGGCCAATTCATGCTTTTATATTACCCACTAGCCAAGACACTAGCATGTTGAAGGGACTACAAAATGCAAAATTGTCAACTAGACCTAGTCAAGGCACTAGCAGACACCAATGCTCAAGTTGGACACAAATGCTAGAGTAAGACACCAACATGGTATACAAATGTTTTTTTAGGCACTACTATCCCATTTGGGTGGTGTAGTCCTTGTAGTTCACTACTAACATACATACATTCAACAAATGAGAATTTGTAAGTCTCAAATAAAAAAAAAAGTGTATAAAGAACTTATTCAATGTGTCCTGGAGAGTCTAGAGAATTTTTGAACCTATCCCTATGTATATTCATTACAAATTTGTAGCACCAATTTGCATGCCTTTGTCCAAAGTTGGTCAATTGTCGCATCTATGACCTACAAGATGGTCTAGTTTACCTTGCAAAGTATTGTTAGATCTTCCAAGGGTTGAAACCTCTTATAATTCACGCTTAAGTTTTATCTAGCCTTCCTCCATTGGTGGTTAGTGTGAGGAACCTAAGTCCCCCACTTTCACAACATTCCTTTGCAATACGATGTATTCTTGTAGTGTGAACCAATGATTTGTTCAATGTACTTAATTCTCAAGCTAAATATTTTTTTTAAAAAAACTCCATGTTTCTTAGCTAATTTCCTATAAATTCCTTGATAGGGCACTACAACTATCACACAAAATGCATAATAAGAGTATGATGCAACCTTCATACAAAACAAGTACAACTTGATTACACGTGACATTAGAACACTTAAAGAAAGTCTAAACAACTTAGTCATACTTGTTAATACACTGTGAAAAATTCATATGATCATGTAGAGGTACAACTATCGATATGGGACCAAGATGCATTAACAATCAAACTAGAAACTCCATTAAGTTTTATGCAAAGATTCAATAAAACCCATATAATTTTGACATATATCATTTTTTAAGCTTCAAACAAAAGCCACACAAATTAACAACAAAGATGTAATCACCAACACCACCCCTATTGATGGCCTGTAAAAGCCAACACCATTGATTTAGTGTTCTCTTTAACACCTTTGGGTTGTGATTGTATAAGGGTTAGCCCCCTTGTTAGGTTGTTGATTATAAAAGAAAATAAAGATGTAATCAGAACCCTCAAACTCAAGGAAACTCAATTAAAAATATCTCATTAGAATCTTCATGCGAATTTGTGCAAATATGACACCCTTAACTCAAAAGACATGATAAAATCAATGACGTTCAACTATGATGTGTTGACAAGCACACTAGACACATCATGCATTTGATGTAACCATGAAGCAAATCCCATATAATTGAATAACATGTATGCCATTAACCCTCTACACATGATCCATAAAACCATCAAGCACAAGAGTGTTACTAACCATTAGTGATTTGTGCACAACAATCACAACGTAAGATTTACAACAAAGTAGCATATACTCGTTACTATGCTACATATGTCATTCAAGATTAGTCCATACCATATACTATGTACATTCTATAAGAACCATGGAACATAACACACAAATAATGAATGACAACATGATACACAGACAATAGAAATTCAATGTACCCTGCAAGCCAAACCCAAACAACTTAATTAAATAAAAGTCATTATAAAATTTAAAGAAAACCCATTAAACTAAATAACAAATCTTATTTAAATCTTCAACGAAAAACCCCAAAAATTAATCATTTATGATTATAAATGTCATATAATCATCTTGATTTTAATTAGCCACTAAACCATGATACATGAACAAGCACACTAAGAACAACATGCACCTTTAATGCTCTCTTCAAATAAAACCCATACAACAATGATATTATCAATTTGAATTTTAAAATAGAACCCATACAAGCTAATCATATATATCATTAGACCCTTCACACAAAAGCTATACAATCATATATATTATATCTTTGTACAAATGTCATTTAATTAGCATGTATAAGAGTGGATGTCATTTAATCATGATGCATTAACAAAATACATTAGTATAAAATATACACAAATTCATGGGCATTCACAACCCTCAATCAAAATCCACATATATCTTAATGAGATGTTTCATGGGACCCCACGCAAAATTCATAATCATCTTGCATAAGAATTAAAGTCACAAGCCATGGTGCATTATCTAATGTCCTATAAAGTCCATGATAGGGCACTACAACCATCACACAAAAAGCATAATAAGAGTATGATGCAACCTTCATACCAAACAAGTACAACTTGATTACACAAGTGGAATTAGAACACTTAAAGATAGTCTAAAAAACTCAGTCATACTTGTTAAAACACCATCAGAAAGTCATACAATCATGTAAAGGTACAACTATCGATATGGGACCATGATGCATCAACAATCAAACTAGAAACTTCATTGAGTTTTATGTGAAGATTCAATAAAACCCATATAATTTTGGCATATATCCCTTTTTAAGCTTCAAACAAAAGCCACACAAATTAACAACAAAGATGTAATCACCAACACCACCCCTATTGATGGCCTATAAAAGCCAACACCCTTTATTTAGTGTTCTCTTTAACACCTTTGGGTTGTGATTGTATAAGGTTTAGCCCCCTTGTTAGGTTGTTGATTATAAAAGAAAATAAATATGTAATCAGAACCCTCAAACACAAGGAAACTCATTTAAAAATATCTCATTAGAATCTTCATGCGAATTCGTGCAAATATTACACCCTTAACTCAAAAGACATGATAAAATCAATGTCATTCAACTATGATGTGTTGACAAGCACACTAGACACATCATGCATTTGATGTAACCATGAAGCAAATCCCATAAAATTGAATAACATGTATGTCACTAACCCTCTACACATAATCCACAAAATCATCAAGGACAAGAGTGTTACTAACCATTAGATATTTGTGCACAACAATCACAATGTAAGATTTACAACAAAGTAGCATATAACGGTTACTATGCCACTTATGTCATTCAATATTAGTCCATACCATATACTATGTACATTCTATAAGAACCATGGCACATAACACACAAATAACGAATGACAAGCATGCTACACAGATAATAGAAATTCAATGTACCCTGCAAGCCAAACCCAAATAACTTAATTAAATAAAAGTCATTGTAAAATTCAAAAAAAACCCATTAAACTAAATAAAAAATCATATTTCAATCTTCAATGAAAAACCCCAAAAATTAATCATTTATGACTATAAATGTCATATAATCATCTTGATTTTAATTAGCCACTAAACCATGATACATGAACAAGCACACTAATAACAACATGCACCTTTAATGCACTCTTCAAATAAAATCCATACAACAATGATATTATCAATTTGAATTTTAAAAGAGAACCCATACAAGCTAATCATATATATCATTAGACCCTTCACACAAAATCTATACAATCATTATATATTATATCTTTGTACAAATGTCATTTAATTAGCATGTATAAGAGTAGATGTCATTTAATCATGATGCATTAACAAAATACATTAGTATAAAATATACACAAATTCATGGGAATTCATAATCCTCAATTGAAATCCACATATATCTTAATGAAATGTTTCATGGGACCCCACACAAAAGTCATAATTGTCTTGCATAAGAATGAAAGTCACAAGCCATGGTGCATTAGCTAATGTCCTATAAATTCTATGATAGGGCACTACAACCATCACACAAAAAGTGTAATAAGAGTACGATGCAACCTTCATACAAAACAAGTAAAACTTGATTACACATGTGACATTAAAACACTTAAAGAAAGACTAAAAAACTCAGTCATACTTGTTAATACACCATGAAAAAGTCATACGATCATGTAGAGGTACAACTATCGATATGGGACCATGATGCATTAACAATCAAACTAGAAACTTCCTTGACTTTTATGGGAAGCTTTAATAAAACCCATAATATAATTTTTACATATATCCTTTTTTAAGCTTCAAACAAAAGCCACACAAATTAAAAACAAAGATGTAATCACCAACACCACCCCTATTGATGGCCTGTAAAAGCCAACGCCCTTGATTTAGTGTTCTCTTTAACACCTTTCAGTTGTGATTATATAAGGGTTAGCCCCCTTGTTAGGTTGTTGATTATAAAAGAAAACAAAGATCTAATCAAAACCCCCAAACACAAGGAAACTCAATTAAAAATATCTCATTAGAATCTTCATGTGAATTTGTGCAAATATTAAACCCTTAACTCAAAAGACATGATAAAATCAATGTCGTTCAACTATGAAGTGTTGACAAGCACACTAGACACATCATGCATTTGATGTAACCATGAAGCAAATCCCATATAATTGAATAACATGCATTCCGTTAACCCTCTACACATAATCCATAAAACCATCAAGCACAAGAGTGTTACTAACCATTAGAGATTTGTGCACAATAATCAAAATATAAGATTTACAACAAAGTAGCATATAATGGTTACTATGTCACATATGTCATTCAACATTAGTCCATACCATATACTATGTACATTCTGTAAGAACCATGGAACATAACATACAAATAATAAATGACAAGCATGCTACACAGACAATAGACATTCAATGTACCCTACAAGCCAAACCCAAACAACTTGATTAAATAAAAGTCATTATAAAATTCAAAGAAAATCCATTAAACTAAATAACAAATCCCATTTCAATCTTCAACGACAAACCCTAAAAATTAATGCTTTATGATTATAAATATCATATAATCATCTTGATTTTAATTAGCCACTTAACCATGATACATGAACAAGAACACTAACAACAACATGCACCTTTAATGCACTCTTCAAATTAAATCCATAGAACAATGACATTATCAATTTGACTTTTAAAATAGAACCCATACAAGATAATCATATATATCATTAGACCCTTCACACAAAAGATATACAATCATTATATATTATATATTTTGCACAAATGTTGTATAATTAGCATGTAGAAGAGTAGATTTCATTCAATCATGATGCATTAAAAAAATACATTAGTATAAAATATACACAAATTCATGGAAATTGACAACCTTCAATCAAAATCCACATATATCTTAATGAAATGTTTCATGAGACCCCGTGCAAAAGTCATAATCATCTTGCATAAGAATGAAAGTCACAAGCCGTGGTGCATTAACAAGTACGTTGAACTTAACTTAATCCACATATAACTTAATGAAATATTTCATGGGACCCCACGCAATAGTCATAATCATCTTGCATAAGAATGAAAGTCACAAGCCATGGTGCATTAACAAGTACATTTAACATACTATAGGAGTTTGAAGCACAGTAGCCATGATGCAAGCTTCACTAAATCTATTAACAATAATAGGATACTATGCATGACTTTAAATGTCACAAACCATTGTGCATTAATAAGCACATCATAATATTTTCATGCACACTGGCCATGATGCACTTGATTAACATAAAAGCCACAAACATTCATAGTATAATATGTTATATATATATTATACAGCTCTAATTCACACCTTACATGTAACATTCCATTAGATCCATCACAGATGAGAGTCAATATCACTCAACCATGACACATGAACAAGACTAGGCATGACATTCACACATGCATGCTCGCTCGCACATGCCAGTGCTCAGGCACGCACCCGCACAATCATTTATAAGTTATTGTCATTTATCATAATGCACAAGAACAATAATTTCTCCATTGTAGTTGGATTCAAATTAGTTATACATATATTGCATAAATACAACTCTACATTATAAGAGCCTTCAAGATAATTGCATGCACAAGATATAAACTCACTCAAGTAGGTTGATGTTCAAGAATTCTAAACATGCAAAAGAATTTGATACAACCTTCAAAGAAAACCCTTACAACTCAATAGGGTTTGTTCCATTGGAACCTTTAAATAACCCATACAAGTTAATGATATATGTGGTATTAGATCCTTAATTCAAAAAGTGTACAATTATTGTGTACAAAAATGTTGATGTCTCTTAACCATGCTGCAGAAACATGAATTTGATGCGAACTTTAAAAACTCATAACTCAATGACATGTTACTAGACCCTTCACACAAAAGTCATTAAATCACCTTGATGCATGAATAGGTACATCATCCACAGAATAAGATTTCGATATAACTAACAAATAAAATCCATACAATTCAACAATGTGAATGTAATTTGACCCTTGACACAAAATTCATGTAATCATCATGAAAAAGAGTGAATGTCAGCCAACCCTTCACACAAAAGTCATAGATACACACTAAGCACAACATCAAATTTTTTTGAAAACTTGTAAAAAAAGCATTCAAGTTAATGAAATATGTCAATAGACTCTTCACACAAAATCCATACATTCACCCTACTAAAAGTTAATGTCACCCAATCATAATGCAAGAACAAGTAAACCATGCACGTCATGGGAGTTTGATTCAATTGTAGGAAAAAAATCATATATAACTCAATAAAAAGGCATTCAACCCTTCACTCCATGTCCATATAGTCATATCATGCACACAAGTGAATTTCACTAGACTCTTCACACAAAATCCTTTTAATAATCTTTTATAACTAGTCACTTAACCATGATGCGTGAATAACCTCACTAAGAATACCATGAAACTTTAATATAGTCTTCAAATAAAATACATACAACAATGACCAATTTTATATTCAAACCTTCAAATAGAACCTGTACAATCTAATCATGTGTGTCATTATACCCTTTACACAAAATCTATACAATCATTATACAAAAGAGTCCATGTCCTTAATCACGATGCATAAACACACCATATGAGCTGATGAACTATAACTAATTGAATGTTTGAAGATGATAAGTTGATGATCACCGAGCTACAAAAGTGAATGCAATACATTATATTAGTTAATTTATTGTATTGTCATTGATGTCAACTTGATATAATCTGATTATTCATACACATATTTTCATAGACTTGACGAGACCGAAGAGACAAAGTTTATGTGGTCGGTAAAACATAAAAGTTTTGTATACACCGAATGATAGTAAACACTGACGGACAGTGCACACCGACGGACAGTGAACACCAAGAAATTCACAGTGTATACCAAGCACCGTAGTAACCGAGCAAGTGTTACCAAGCAAGAACTATTTACCGAGCTTAACTGAAGTCAATGACCGAGCATAATTGAAGTCAATGACCGAGCTAATTGGAGTTGATGACCGATCAGAACTGAAGTTCAATAACGACAAAACTACTTAGCTGGCAGAGCTATATTTAAGGTTAACTGATTCTTAACAATCAGTTAAACTAAAACATGGAAGAGATTTAAAGCGTAGTTATCAAGGACAAATCTACGGAATAAAACTAAAGCAGAGCTTTACGAGATAAAGCAAAGAATGGTGAGTTTTACGGATCAAGAAGTGAACTGCGACAAAAACAAGGAGATTGAGAGGTTAATCATGTCTATATAAAGAGAGAATTAATTCATTGGCAAAAGAGGAATGCTGAGTATAATGAAGATAAAATTCTTCATGCAGATCTAATCATACAAGCTGAAGAATAGAGCCAAAGAATTTTGTAGACACTTAGCAACAAAGGACCGAGCATTCATCGAGAAGAATAAAAGAAAGAAAGAGAGAAAAGGAATTGAAGAGCATATTGATTAGAGAGGTATTATTGGACTAACAATAGATCTGAATATCTACAAGTTAAAGTTGTATTTTGAACAAATCATTTACTGTATCAGTTTAACCATTGATTCAGAAAATCTCTTAACCGAGTGGGATTTAACAGTCCTTATTGTATTGAGATACTCAAGAGTATCAAAAGGTTTTCTTGTTGACAGCGTAGTGAGTGCTAGGTCAAAAGATAAGCTATTGGTTTTAAATCCTCTAACAAGGTCACACGTAACAGTGTGTTGTAACATTTAACAGGGTTGGCTCTTCACCAAGCTCACTTCAGAAGAGTAAAAATTTTGGGTTACCGGTCCTAAGTGGTTTTTCCCTTAACAAGGTGTCCACGTTAAAATCTATGTGTCAAATGTGTATATGGTTTATTGCATTGATATTTTGCTTTACACATTAGTGATGTTGGATTGGTCGGTTAACACTAAGTTTATTTGTTGCTACTCGGTAAAGTCTAGAAAAGATAAACAATATCTTACAGAGCAATTTATATTTGTTAAATTTATTTAAGGCATACATCTTGATGGACTAAAATATAACTAGAGGATATTATATTTGATATATAATTTTTGGTTGGATGTTTGGAATTATTTTAAGGCCACTGATTCACCCCCCACCAGTTATTCTAACAATTGGTATTAGAGCTTTGGTGCTTGGAAGAAAAGTTTAAAGGGACTTAAGCTAAAGATCAAAAGATGAGTAAAAGGGATGTGCCTAAGTTGAACAAAGAAAACTTTGCATCATGGCAAAGAAGGATAAGACTTCATCTATCAGGTATTGGAAATGATGTCACACAATACTTGGATATTGAATATGTTGCACCTACTGGACCTCTGACTATTGATCAATTGAGAGAGAAACATGAACACAATTCTATGATGATAGAACTTGCTTCTTCACTATCTGATGCTGAATTTGAAGATGTGAAAACATGCACCTCTGCAAAGAAAATGTGGGACAAACTCAAGCTAGTACATGGAGGAGATGAAAATGTGCTGAGAGCTAAAGCTAATTCTATCCAAGGAGTAGGAGGAGTACTTGAGGAAGAAATAATTGTAAGTAAAATTCTGAGAACCTTACTGCATGTTTATGCTATTAGAGTATTCGGAATTCAAGAAATGAGAGCAGTAGAAAATAACAATGTTACTATTGATAGTTTGATAGACTTATTTCATTTGAGATAAACAACTATGACAACAGTGTGTTACCAACTATCGAGTCTGCATTCAAATCTTCTCTTAAAATAAGCAAATCTAGTAACAAACACCTATGAGAAATGATAGTGACAGTGATAGTGATGAACACGAACTTGATGAACTTGAAGCACTAATGTCTAGGAGATTACATAGAGGTAAAGGAAGATATAAAGGTAAATTACCATTGGTCTATTTTAATTGCAAAGAAATTGGACATTTTGCTACTAGGTGCCCTAACAAGAGAAAGGATGAAAGAAAAATGATAGATCTTATGAAAAGAAGTATGACAGAAGTGATGACCGAGACTACAAAAGCAACCGACACTCTAAAAGAAGAGATAACCAAGATTACAAGGACAAAGGAAAGAAGGCTTGTTACCTGGTTGAGAACAAAGATGAAAATTCTACTATTGATTCTGATGAATATGTTGAGGTAGTATTTGTTGCTATGAAGGATGATTCAGACGAATAAGAAAGGTATGTTGAAACTGCACTCATATCTAAAGTTAACAAAAATGATGTCTGGATTATTGATAGTGGTTGTACTCATCACATGACTGGAGATAAAGAAAAGTTTGAAACTTTTGAATATTATAATGGTGGATCAGTTAGGATGGGTAATGACTCACCTTGTCCAGTTGAAGGAAAAGGAACCATCATGTTGAATAGTCTAATCAGATGTGAAAATGCATATTGGGTGAAAGGACTTAACTATAATCTATTGAGTGTTTCATAGTTGAACAACATAGGACATTGAGTTTCATTTGAGAACAAAAATGCAATGATCTATAATGAAAAAGGAAAGTTGATCGGTACTGGTGAACAAACAAAAGGTAATCTATTCTATCTTGATGATATTAAGACCACTTATTTATTGGCTAGAAATGAAGACGTTTGGTTGTGGCATAAAAGTTTATGTCATGTGAATTTTGACAACATGGTTAAGATAAGTAAGAAAATAAAAGTGAGAGGCTTATCGAGTATTTCAAAGCCTGACCATGTTATGTGCAAGAATTGTCAAAAAGCAAAAAATGACAAAGTCTAGTTTCAAGAGAAAAACATACACATCTAATTCTATTCTAGAGTTAGTCCATACTGACTTATGTGGACCAATGAGAACAAAGAGCTACTATGGTGATAGATGCTTTATTCTATTTTTTGATGGCTATTCTAGGATGATGACTGTCATGTTCTTAAAAGAGAAATATGAAGCATTTAAGATGTTCAAATGGTATAAAGATAAAGTTGAAAATAAAATTGGAAAAGAACTAAAACGTTTAAGATCAGATAGAGGAGGAGAATTTATTTCTGATGAATTCACTAACTTTTTTAATGAGCATGGGATTATAAGACAGGTTTATGCACCGAGAACACCACAACAAAATGAAATTGTTGAAAGGAGAAATAGATCAATTGTTGATTGTGCCAGAACACTGATGATTGAAAAATGCATCACACAAACATTCTGGAGAGAAGTTGTAAGTACTGCTGTCTATACACTAAACCAAGTTCAATTGAAGAAATACACAAATAAGACACCTTATGAGCTATGGTATGGATACACACCAAATGTGAGTTACTTTAGAATTTTTGAAAGTCAATGTTATATAATGAAAGATGATAGAAATGGGAAACTTGACTCTAAAAGTGATGAAGGAATATTTCTAGGATATTCTACTAAAAGAAAAACTTATAAATGTCTGAATAAATCTTCTAACAAAATCATTGAAAGTGCAAATGTTAAAGTGGATGAATTTGCTGAGAAAAATGACAAGGAAAGAAAAAAAGAACTGGAAGATTACAGCAGATTTGTCTACATTGAAGAACCTGATACCTTGCCCGAGTGACAGAACAATGCAACCGAGCAACAGACTACACACACCGAGAATCAGGAAAATGCTCACAATGTTGAACCGAGTGATAATGAAGATCGCAATGATGATCAAAATGAAGAACAAAGATCTAAACTTGTACTTGCTAAATATGTCAGAAGACACTATCCACAGGACTAAATCATTGGAGACAAAAGAGCTGGAATGAGAATAAGAAGTAAGTCACTTAACAATAGATGTTTGATTTGTGATTTTGAGCCTAAATATGTTGATGTTGCACTTGAGAATCAAGAATGGGTTAGTGCAATGAATGAAGAGATTGAATAGATTGAGAAAAATAAAACATGGATATTAGTACCTAGACCAAATGACAAAAATGGCATTGGAACCAAATGGATATTCAGAAACAAACTCAATGAGAATGGAGAATTCATAAGAAACAAAGCAAGACTGGTATGCAAAGGGTATGAACAAGAAGGTATTGACTATGAATAAACCTTTGCACCCATTGCTAGACTATAAGGAGTAAGAATTCTACTTTCTTATGTTACTTTCAAAGGATTCAAAGTATACCAAATAGATGTTAAATCTGCAATTCTGAATGGAATACTAGAAGAGGAGGTATACATTGAACAACCTGAAGGGTTTTTTGATCCTAACAAGAGGAACATGGTTTGTAAACTACACAAATCCTTGTATGGATTGAAACAAGCACTGAGAGCATGGTATGAAAGACTTCACTCTTATCTCATTAGTATTGGATTTGTTAGAACAAGTGACAACAATCATCTATATTTGAAAGGAGAAACATATGATAAGATTTTGATTGCTGAGATATTTGTTGATGATATCATATTTGGAGGTAATGATATGTTATGAAAGTCATTTGTTGATGAAATGAGCAAAGAATTTGAAATTTCAATGTTTGGAGAGATAAAAATTTTCCTTGGTCTACAAATTCTACAACAAGAAGAAGGCATCTACATCCCACAATCCAAATATATCAAAGAAGTTATGAAGATATTCAAGATGGAGGACTCCAAACCAGTTGGAACACCTATGGAAACCAGATGCAGATTGACAAAGGAAGACAAGACAACCGAGGTGAATCAAACCTTATGCAGATCTATGATTGGAAAACTAATATATATTGTACACACTAGACCAGACATGGCACATGCAGTTGGTATAGTTGCAACAATCTCTGCTAATCCTAAGGAATCACACATGACTGTTGTTAAAAGAATTTTGAGATATCTGAAGCATACTAAAGATTATGGCCTGTGGTACAATAAAGAAGGAAAATTTGAGCTACAAGTTTATATTAATGTTGATACTGATGTATGCACCCTAAAATGGTCGCCTAGACTATGGGCCCCATTTATCAATTTATCAAATTCCTGAATCAATGTTTTGCAACATTTTAATTCAAATAAATTTTTTTGATCAAATCGTAATTAATTCAATTATTTCAATATTTTCTAAGGTTTGATCATTTCATCAATTATCTTATTTAATTAAAAGAAAAACAATTCTTTTTTTAAATAAAATAATCTTATTTAATTAAAATCCCTTTTTAATTAAATAATCTTATTTTATTTAATTAAAATCTCTCTTAATTAAATAATATTATCTCATTTAATTAAAATATCCCTTTTAATTACATTAAATAATATTATTTAATTAAAATAAAATTCCTCTTTTAATTAAATAAAACCCCCACTTAAATCTCTCTTTGTTGAAAAAGGAAATAAATTAAATAAAAATAAATAAAGTTCTCTTTTCTACACATCTTCCTAAGTGGTGGGCTTTTTGCCTCTTAATGATAGCCTTTGATTTGCCTTTTGAAGATATGAGCACATGGATCAACCAAGATTTAATCTCCACCCTTGCTTATTTCTTTTTGCCTTTTAATCTCTACCGTCCATTGCTCTTTATAAGGAAACCTCTCCTTCTCATTTCTAGGTTGAAGATTTTATGCTATTGTTATGTTGTAGGTTTGGAGAGCAATTTTGGAGGAGAATTTGAGCACTTGAGCTTGGATATTGCAACTTCTATCTTCTTGTCTTCTTCTTTCATGCCCCATGGCAATTCATTTAGATTAATTTTGCACTTGCATTTTAAGATTAGATTCGTGTTTCCTTTCATAGATTAATATTGCAGTTGTATTTTCTTCCATAGAATAATCATGCATTGTTATCATATAGATTAGTTTCCTTTCATGCACTGTTATCATATAGAATAGCTTTCATTTGCATGCATATTTGATGATCATGGAGACTAGCATTCTTGCTCTTGCTCTTTGAATCTCTCATTTATGGTGTACTTGCATGGGCACAAACTAGGTCAATTTGAGGGCCTCCATTACAAACTCTTGCACTCCATGAATAGAGAGCTATGAGTCGCCATTTGAGACCTCATTCTTGAGCCATCTTGGATATAATGACTCATAGAAGTGTGACACATTTTTAGCACACAATGACTGTTAAAATAATTTTGAGATATCTGAAGAATACTAAAGATTATGGTCTGTGGTACAATAAAGAAGGCAAATTTGAGCTACAAGTTTATACTGATGTTGATTGGGCTGGAAACATAGATGATAGAAAGAGCACAACAGGAGGAGCATTCTTTATGGGTGATAGACTTGTCACATGGATAAGTAAAAAGCAAGGATGCATATCACAATCAACTGCAGAAGCAGAATATGTTGTTGTTGCTGCAAATTGCTCTAACATTGCATGGATCAAGAAATTGATGAAAGGTATGAATGAAGAAATTCTTGACCCATTAATTATCTATTGTGATAATACTAGTGCTATAAACATCTCAAAGAACCCTGTAATGCATGCTAAGACAAAGCACATAGGTGTTAAGTATCAATACTTAAGGGAATAAGTATAAGAGAATGAGGTGATTCTGGAATATGTACAATCCAAAGAACAACTAGCAAACATATTCACAAAATCATTGCCAAAAGATACATTTGAGTACCTAAGGAATAGACTAGGGGTTCGTCCCTTGTCTACTGGTCACTAAGCTGACTTAGAGGCTGCATCACCCTACACATTATCAGAAGATTAGTCATGTTGATGTAAGTTGAGATATGGACTACAATGACATATCAGTCCACTAAAGGGACAGAAAGCTTCAAAGGGAGAAAAATATTGTTGGCTACTACAATGTTGTCTATTTTTTTTGGCATTGTTGTCAAAGGGAGAGAAATATTCAATAAAATATCCATCAAGGAGGAAAAAGAAAGATTCAAAGATTAAAGGGAGAGAGATATTCAATGAAGTAACCATCCATCAAAGGGAGAGAAGTGGAGAAGATATTCTACAAGAAAGGGAGAGACATAATCAGAAGACAGAACTGCTACACCTATCCATTGAAGGGAATGAAGAAAGGGAGAGCACACAGCAGAATCAAATCTAAGCTAGAAGAGCTTACCGAGACTCAGATATTTGAATTGGTTATAGAACAATAAGTTTGGTATGTTATGACATATCTTATACTGCATATTTCATAGTATGTTTCCATCAATGCCAAAGGGAGAGATTGATGAACTATAACTGATTGAAGATGATAAGTTGATGATCACCGAGCTGCAAAAGTGAATGCAAGACATTAAATCAGTTAATGTATTGTATTTTCATTGATGTAAACTTGATATAATCTGATTGTTCATACACATATTGTCATAGACTTGAAGATACTGAAAAGACAAATTTTATGTGGTCGGTAAAACATAAAATTTATGTATACACCGAATGACAGTAAACATCGATAGATAGTGCACACCGACGAACATAAACACTGAGAAATTAAGAGTGTATACCAAGAACCACAGTAATCGAGCAAGAGATAATTACTAATCTTAACTAAAGTCAATGACCGAGCATAACTGAATTCAATGATCGAGCTAACTGGAGTTGATGACCGATCAAAACTGAAGTTCAAGAACGACATAACTACTTAGCAGGCAGAGCTATATTTAAGGTTAACTGGTTCTTAACGATCAATTAAACTAAATCATGGAAGAGATTTAAAGCGTAGTTATCAAGGAGAAATCTACAGAATAAAACTAAAGCAGAGCTTTATGGGATAAAGCAAAGAATGGCGAGTTTTACGGATCAAGAAGTGATCTACGACAAAAACAAGGAGATTGAGCGGTTAATCATGTCTATATAAAGAGACAAGTAATTCATTGGCAAAAGAGGAATGTTGAGCATAATGAAGATAGAAGTCTTTATGCAGATGTGATCATACAGGCTAAAGAATAGCGCTAAAGAATTCTGCAGACACCGAGCAACAGAAGACCGAGAATTCACCGAGAAGAACAGAAGAAAGAAAGAGAGAAAAGGAATTGAAGAGCATATTGATCAGAGAGGTATTATTGGACTAACAATACATCTGAATATCTTCAAGTTAAAGTTGTATTTTGAACAGATCATTTACTGTATCAGTTTAACCATTGATTCAAAAAACCTCTTAACCGAGTGGGATTTAACAATCCTTATTATATTGAGATACTCAAGAGTATCAAAAGGTTTTCTTGTTGATAGCATAGTGAGTGCTAGGTCAAAAAATAAATTTTTGGTTTTAAATCCTCTAACAAGGTCACACTTAATAGTGTGTTATAACCTTTAACTGGGTTGGCTCTTCACCGAGCTCACTTCAGAAGAGTGAAAATTTTGGGTTACCGGTCCCAGGTGGTTTTTCCCTTAATAGGGTTTCCACGTTAAAATCTGTGTCAAATGTGTATATGTTTTATTACATTAATATTTTTCTTTACAAATTAGTGATACTGAATTGGTTGGTTAACACTAAGTTTATTTGCTGCTACTCGGTAAAGTCTAGAAAAGATAAACAGTATATCTTACCGAGCAGTTTATATTTGTTAAAGTTATTTAAGGCATACATCTTAATGGACTGAAAGATAACTAGAGGATATTATATTGAAGATATAAGTTTTGATTGGATTTTTAGAATTATTTTAAGGCCACTGATTCACCCCCCGCCCCTCTCAGTTATTCTAACATTAGTTTGACGCAACCATCAAACTAAACCCATAAAAATCAAAGATATATATGGATTTTGACCCTTCACACAAAATTCATATAATCATTATGCATGAGAAAATTCCCCTAGATATAAAATGAGTAAATATACTAGGAAAACCATAGGGACTTGATGGAGACTACAAATGACGTGAGAATCAAATAGATACAATGACACTTGTACACTACTATGTCATATTCATACCACATTCCATTAGAACCATGACAATTCAACAAAGTGAATGTAATTTGACCCTTCACACAAAATTCATGTAATCATCATGCAAAAGAGTGAATGCCAACCAACCCTTCACACTAAAGCCATAAATACACACTAAGCACACCATCAAAGTTTTTTGAAAGCTTGTAAAAAAACATTCAAGTTAATGAAATATGTCAATAGACTCTTCACACAAAAACTATACATTCACCCTACTAAAAATTAATGTCACCCAATCATAATGCAAGAAAAAGTAAACCATGTACGTCATGGGAGTTTGATTCAATTGTCAGACAAAACTCATATATAACTGAATAACAAGGTATTCAACCCTTCACACCAAGTCCATATAGTCATTTCAGGTGCCTTGGAGATTTGTACAGTGTGGCATGGATGGAAGATAGGTTAATATTTCCTCTTTGAAATAGAAACAAGTAATTAAATACAATTAATTTTATGGGCAGTCTTGAGCTCACAACTCTTTACTACTTTTAATTTGAATGGCAATGAGATGCACAATTTGGAGACAAAAATAATAAAGTAGGGGTACCAATTGGTAAGCAGCTTCAAAAAGATAGGAAGGTGTCTTTCAGTTCATTAATCTATGCTAATAATATAAGTGATAACATTTTATGGGCCTAATTTGTGTTAAATTCTATAAAAATTTGTTTCTCAAGTTTTAGTTAGGAGACTAACTCAATGAAGCTACTCTGGACATTTAATTTGGGACTTGAACAAGCAAAACAACAGTTAGACTGCACTTTCCTTCATGGCTCTAAGACACGTCGCACTTTAGACATGGTGTTTAATATTTATGTTTTCTTTTAGTCTTTATCACATTAATGTGTAAGTGTTGATTCATTTTCCGGATCTTAAAATGGGTTGGTACTAGTACTACCATTAATAGTTCAAGTTTTTATTGAGATTAGGAATATATTAGAAACCCAACTTTTATTTGATCCTCTTTCTGATAAAGTGGAACTAGAAGGCGCTTACTATTTCCCAAGTGCATATATTGCAGGTTAAAATGAGGACATCAGATCATAACACATACATGACATTTATCCCATGTAATGCAGTATGGTAGCATCCCTATCAACAAAGAGCACTTGTTTCTATACATGGGAAGTGACCCTAAAAATGCTAATGCTACTTTCATCTTTTACAATGGGATTGAAGAATTTTTTGATGAAAAGGAAGAAAGGACTATAAACCACCGGGATGCAGACCTTCTTTACCTATGCAAAAAGGTGGTAGTCGTGTCTTTGTTTGTATGGAAAGTGATTTGATCGAGTCAATTACACTGTTATTTTTATTTTTCACTAGATCCAAACTAACAAATATGTTTCTAGGCCTCAAACCTATATCAGATGAGCTCCAACAATCTTTTAACATAGATTCTAACTTGATTTCCCTGTATCTACTGTGAAGACGGTTACATGAATCATCTACTGAGATTAGTTTATGGCATTTTTCATGGCATGTGTATGTAAATTTATAAAATAAAAGATAATAAGGAATTGCTCTTCTTTGATCAATATAAAAGATCGATGGAGAATTCTATTGAGAAATCTGAAGCACAAAATCATTTGATTGACCTGGTGACACACCACATGCATCTTGACAAGAGTGTGAAGCTTATTGGAAATATTTTGTTTGGCTCTAAAAGGGGTCCTCTGGTGCTTAATACTGTGAGATCCCCTGGGTAGTCTCTGGTTGATGACTGGGACTGACTCAAAACAATGGTGAGTTCTTAATCTTCATACCCCCCATTCTTTGCATGGTTCCTGATAGTGAAAACAATTCAATACAAAAACACGGTCCTCTTCAGTTCAATATAAGAACATCAAGTCCTCTTGAGTATGATGCTTGTCTATGTTTAGTCTATATATAATCTAAGTCTCAATGTCTGAGGTCATGGGCTACTAAATGTTATCCCTATAAATTTTTGGTATAGAAACTTTACATAAAAACCAAGTCATGTATGCAGTCACAGAGTGATTTGAATCTTAAGGAACTCACTCATGGATCCATGTTATTGCAAGTAAGGATGTTTGAAAACCACTGTGGATCTCTATCCCAATATGGAATGAAACACATGTGTTATCTAGCCAATATTTGCAACCAAGGCATTAGCAATGATTCCATCTCTTCAGTTTCTGCTAAGAGAAATTACATTTTGTGAAATGTGGCTTGTAATTAGCTCCTTCACTATCCTAACCTAGGAATTCTTGATCAACACAATTAAATTTTTATAAAAAGAATATAGATATCATCAAAATTTTGACTACATTGTAAATATAAACCAATGAGGATGATGTAAATCCGACATCATCCTCGTTGTAATATTTCGTCTAATTGTCGTCAAAATTCTGACAATAAGGCAAACATAAACCGACGAGAATGTTGTACATCTGATAACAGTGTGGTCAGAATAGTTCGTCTAATTGTAGTCAAAATTCTGACTACCATTGAAAACCTAAACTGATGAGGAATGGGTCAGAAATCTGACCTAAACTCTCCAAAAGTAGACTCATCTTTTCTGACGTCATTCCTGTTGGAATAATGATGACCATGGATACGTCAAATGTTTTGATGAAATATTTCCAACAGCCGTGTTAGTCGGAAGTCCGACTAGAGGTTGTCAGAATTCCGACTAATTGTCATCGAAAATTGGACCCAAATGTATTAGTGTCAAGTCAGAGGTGAAATTATTGAGATAAATCCTCAAATAATTAATGAGATTTATGGAATTCCTGTGGAAGGGGAGCCCATTTCTAAGGGTAAGGTTAGTCTAGAGGATTTAATTGCTACATTTCATATTCCTCCAGAGAGAAAACTAGATTTGCAGAAGCATAAGGGAAATATCAAAAGAATTAGTTGTGAAACTCTAGAGGAGTCATGGAAAACATCAGTCCTCTTGTTAATGAAGTTTCACTTGTGAAGAGCAATACAGAATGGTGATGCGCCCTAGGATGCAAATGCTTAAACATATGAGATATGGTCATGAGCGACCAGAGGTAAGGATAATCTACCTCCTTTCCTATTTTCGCAGTTGGTAGGAATGATAAATAGAGTCAGGGATAAAAGAAATAAAATTAGATATCATTCTCTTATTCACTTGATAATTAAGCATCATTTCCTAATGCAACCAGCTAGGAAGGAGGGGCGGTTACAATTTCTTATGGAACCCAATAAATCTTAGAATTTAAAATAAAAAGGGGGTCATAACCAAAACAAGTCAAGTTTGACTGAGGGGGTCAAGTAGGGTTACTGGTATAAGTAGTAGTAGAAGGATCCAAGAATGACTTTGGCATACATCCTCTACACTTGTAGACTATAGTTCCCAAATGAATATTGATGAATCAAATCCTACAAACCTTTCTCATCCTAATTTGACCCAAGAGGGTTCTTTGGAACCTAGTCAAGACCTTTTTCCTGAGGATGTTGCTTCATCCCTTGTTTCTTAGTCAGTTTATGAATAAGAAACCCAGAGTGTTGAGTCTGAAAATCTTACTCGAGAGGAATAAAAAGAACTACCTAATCATGGTGAAAGAAGTAGCTCAACAATTCTTGAAACATCACAATTGTCAAGTAGCATTGAAATAGTGCATATAGAAGATAGTAGTTCTTCAGAAGTGGGGGTTGAATAAAAAGAAGAATTTGAAGCAGAAAATATAAGCCCTGAAAAATAATCTCTTGAACCAGCACCACCCTCTCTGCCAAAACAGAGTCCCTAGCCCCCATAATCTCTTGATAGGTTTGTAAAAAGAGAGGGTAAAGAGCCGATGTAAAAAGAAGAAACCCCTTCCCAAGTTGAGAAGGGAAAGAGAAAAGAGGAAGATATGGAATTAAGAGAGGAAGATATGGAATTAAGAGAGGCAGTGATAAGGTCAAGAATGGAAAAAGAAATGGAAGAAGTATGGAAAGAATACAGGCTTATCAAGAGAAATGGAAAAAGAGAGAGGAGGAATTAGACCAAATAGTCTAAAATGTTGAAACTGTTGTAAGTCAGAGTGTTCAAAAAGTGGAAGAGACAAAGAAGCAATTAAATGAAACAAAAGATGCTTTGCAACAATCAAATGCTTAGGTGTTAGAAAATGCAAGGGAAATTCAAAGGTTGCAATCTGAGTTAAGAAATAAAGAGGCACAGTTAAGAGCACAAACACAAGGTCATCATTATCAAGAGGCATCAACCTCCTCTGCTCTACCAAGATATATTTCTCTTGTAGAAATGCAATACAAACAAAGGAATAAGGAAATCAAGAGGGACATAGAGAGATTGGAAAAACAAAATGCAAGGAAAATTCAAGAGCAATTTCTTTTGTGGAAAATTAATCAAGTGATTCTAAAATGAAAAACTGATTATGAAGATGATCATGAATTTATGAGAGATTACATGAAAAGTATTCTTATAATTCAAAACTAGATGTGTTGATTCTTTTCACATGGTTTTCTTCTAGGACATTACACAGAGTCCTTTCTCAAACTGTATGTTGGTGAGTTGCAAGTTAGGATATTTTTATCTCTAATGCAAAACTAGGTTGAATGGGAGGAAAGAATGGATAGATATAGGGAGACCCAAAGAAGGCTAAGACTCCCTATTAGAGATGAATTCCCTAAATCAGTGGTATTTAGAGGAGGATATAAGGCTATTTTTCAATTAGAAAAAGTTGGGCCAATTTATAAACAAAATCTCAATGACAGTATAAGGACCTTCAAAGATGCACAAGGTTACCTGCCATACAGGGCATTGATGGGATACAAAGAGAGGTTTAATACCATTCCAGTACCTTTAAGAAGGATAAAACCCATCTCTCCTAATGTTAATCATTGAAGAACAACATAAGTGATGGATAGGGATGTGGTTCAAATACCCCTTGATTATTATGCCTTCACAAAGATTAGATGTGCCTTCTTTGTTCACAGGAGAAGATTTTGACAAATGGAGGAGGAAAGTGGTGGAGCTACAAAGTTATTCACTTCTACAGGCCTATCAAGAGTATAGGATGTAGAGATTTGATCTAGTCATATGGATCAAAATAATAAATAAGAATATAGTAGATCAACCAAGAGGACATGGTTGGAGATAGGAAGGGGAGAAATAATAGGCATCATCCATTACACTTTTATACTCTAATTTTACACAAAAACTTCTTATATTTTGTTAATTAATACATTTGGCGACAAACTAAATACTTGTATGTTTGCTTATTTTGTTGTTTTGTCTAGTTAATTAGGAGTTATGTTTGAACTAATATGTTGTGCACAATGTATGCTTTTTTAATTCAAAGGAATGATAATTTACCATTTATCCATGTTGTTCATATATTCTTACCTTGTGTTCATAAGTTATATTGCATATTTAAAGATGTTTTACGAGGTGGAAATGGTCATTTGACACCATATCCACGTGGAGCTCCTAATTTCTCATGTTGTTGGGATCATTTATTTCCTTAATTAACTTTGATGGCACATGATGAAATTCCTAGTTTCACTCTAGATCCAGTAGTTAGTCAGTAGTAAGTTTTTATCAGCAATCATTTTCAGCATTTTTTAGTTTCTAATCAAACCATGTTTTTAGTCCTTACAGTGACCAATTGAATGAAAATTTTCAGGTTATCTTAACTTTACTATGAAGATCCCACAGGGGGAAGAGCAAGGCTCACTCAACCAAAGAGAGGTGATCTTAATTTATTCATTTCATTAGTCATTCCATTTCTCAGTTGTCGAATTAGATAAATTATTTCATGTTAGTGTTGCTAGAATTTGCATTATTTGATTACTTGTATGTTGTAGATGCTATCATAGATTAATTATGTGTGATCTAATTCGATAGAATCATTTATGTTTCAATTATTCATTTCCTTAGGAAGTTAAATGATTCATGAATGGTTAAGAGTGATGATAGAAGTAAGATTGGATAGAAGCTTTATTAAAATAAATTGTAAAAATTAGGTTTAATTATGAAAGTGCAATTTAAAGTAGTAATTCAGTTTCTTGCAAGCTTAAAATAGATTTTTTTAAGCACTCATAGAATATTTTGAATTTTTAGTAAGATAAATCAATTTATTTTTGTTAATAGAATAGTTGTTTTATTCTAAATTTTTGGATATTTCCACAAATCATTTCATTTAAGTCATGCTCAATCTATGTGGAAATCAGTTCATTCTTGATCAATAATTAAAATAGGATTTAGAATTAGTGATTGGGTAAAGTTAGAATAACTTCGGTTAGAATTTAGTCTTTAGGAACTAGCAAAAGAGTAGAACTCCTAAAAGATCATGATTCGTAGATAGCCTTATGACACACCCGGTTTGATTAATGAAAAACTAAATTATGTGAGTAGTGACATCAACAATCTCACCCGTCACTTAACATAAAAAATATATTGTGTTCAAAGATGAGTGAATGTCACTAAACATAATACAAAAGTACTCACATTTGTGACATCACATTGACCAATTTCCACTATACATTACCCATAGTAAAATTTCACATTTTTTATTAGTGTCATACCTCAATTACTGATATTAGTAATGCTCCAAAAGCCCTAACCCCAAAGTGTTCAAGTGGTGAACTTGATCATGGATGTCATTTTGAATGCTTGACCACTCCTTTGTTGCCTTGAAAATGACTAAAATCCTTGCTCAATCGCTTGATGATAGAAGTGAATTCCTTGATTTGTGATATACAAATGAGGGGGTGATGCTTGATTTTATACCTAACCTCATGAAATGTGTTGATAATTTGAAGAATGCTAACATCAAGAGCATTTCCCACTCACCATTTTTTAATTATTGAAAGGTTCAAATTTGGGCCCCTGTTGGCTAGATTATGGTACCTAGCACCATAGTCCAAAGGGACTAGTTCCCTAGCATATCCATCCTAGGCCAAAACAAGGTAGGGAGCCAAAAAAGATGTTGAACTTCCAAAATCAAGTATTGTTTTGAGCAGAATTAGTGAAATTTGAGGGAATGGAAAGAGAAGCACCAAAGTAAGCCCAAAATGAATATGAAATTATATAAAGATACAATTTACAACACTATAATATGTTATCAATAATCTATGTTTTGCATAAAAATTAATGTGAAAATAGACTTTTGGTTTTAAATCATAATTTAATATTTAACAATTAAAATGTGGTTTATGTATATTCATATTTAAATGTTTTAAGTAATAATGGTAAATATATGCATTTGAAAATTAAAAAAACTAATCTTTAATCATTTGTTTTCAAAAAAGGAAACTTGAATGGGTTTTAGAAAGGAAATTGGTTCATTTTTTACACTTAGGTTGAGGCAACCAATAAAACCAACATTTATATCCTCAATAAGGTTTTTCAATGAAACAAGTCACCATTAACACTTCCATCTCTATCCTACCCTTGGGGCTTATTGTACTAGTGTCTGCATCCCCACCAACACTACTCCATATTCACTTGTATCGATCTACCATCCTTGAAGGTATCATTGAAGGACTTCATTTTTTATGAGGATTATCGTATGGAAAGGTTGGCCTAGTTAGATACCTTAAATGAATAGCATCAGAAGGCCTACGATCATCTTCATGTGTAGTGGAATAGACTCAAACGGAATTATTTGAAGAAGGTTCACACATGTAAATAATTATTAGACTAACCCTTATATGATCACTGCAAAATGGTTTTGGGGCCTATTAGTTGTCAACTCCTAAGAGGAAGCCTCTTATTGATCCTCTCAATATCCTACATCTCAAGATTTTTATGCTTTAGCTGTGGCAATGAACCCCACTTTTCAAAAAAAAAAAAAAATTTGCAAAAATATCAAAAAAATAAAAAGGCAAAACAAAAATCCCCAAAATAGTAAAGATAAATACATTTCTCTTATGGTCAAAACTAGCATTGGTAGCACCTTGGATAAGTATATGTGGTGAAAACCTGGTAGCTAGCACCATGTATAAAGGGCAGTACCATATCTTTCACGTCCCTTTTCATCCATCCCAAGTGCAATTGTCCATTCATCCTGTTGGCACCTGAAAATTCAGGCCCAAATATATACAAAATTATCAGGGAAGTAAAACATGTATTTTTATTTTTATTTTTATATTATTTCCCTATTTTCAAAAATTAAGGGCCCTAATGATTGTTATTGTTCCATTTTTATATTTATGAGCAAAACTTAAATATTTTCTTTCAATGTGTTAAATGTGTTTATATTTTTTGAAATAAAAAATAATTATAAAAGAATAATAATAATGTTGGGCAAAAAGGTTGGCGATCCGAAGTTGAACACTCGACCTCTCAAGCCAACCTCTTTTCCTATCTACCTACTCATTCCCTCCCTAACCAATTAGTCTAATGTTATTCCTTGAGAGGTTTTGGGATGGGAATTAATTAAGTACATTATGTTATTATTATAAAGGGAATTAATTACAACATGGAGATAAATTCAAGTTTAACCCCTTTGTTAATATTTTAAATATATTTTATTTTTGAATAAAAGCACGGGGACAGGGAATTGAGCAATCGACCTCTCGACCCGGCCCTTTTAACTACCTAAATCTACCCTCCCCCCTTTACCAATTGCTCTATTATATTCCTTGAGAACATGAGTTAGAGTGGAAAGATATAATTAGAACACCTTCACCCTATGAGTAATTAAAATGACAATGAATGTTATATGATACGGAGATATATTTTTTACCTTTTTTAATATGATGGGTTTCAAGTAATATTATTTTTTCCAAGGTAAATGATTGGCCCTAAAAGGTGAAATGTATTTTATGTAAAGGGATATTTTCATTCTTTTCACCTTATAATTACTATTGAAAATGTTTAAAGGGTGAATTGATTTTTTTTAATAGATGGGCATATTAATAACACGTAGATTATATATTGATTTTTGAGTTGCCTTAAGGGTGTGAAAGTACATTATGGAAAGTGTATTCAACCTTTGACCCATGTCAAATATTGGAGAATATATATTAGGGTGGAATTGGAAGTACATCAATTATTAGTATTTAATTAAATTTTGCATATGATAAAATATTCTCAAGAAGAAATTATTATAAAGTTTTATCATATTAAGAAACCCTAATGTATGTTTTTTTGAGGTATATAAAATTTCATGCAGGAGCTTTGAAGTCTATCAACAGGAGACATAAATATTCCAAAGGGAGCTTTTATTGAAGATGTGATTATTACATATATTAACCATTGGAACAATTAATATTTCATATTGTAACCACATATTTATTATGTTTCAGTTGTTGATTTAGGGATTAGGTTTTAGTTTTGAACAGACACATTGGTCTGAAGCGTGTATGCATCCCTAAAATTTTATAAATATGGGATACCGGGACCAATGTGAGGGACATTACAGATACACTTACAATAGGGGTAGAATTGTTCAACAACTGCAACTATGAACTCTTATGTACCAGTTTTCAACATCAATAAAGATAAGTACCATTTCTTTTTATTTGTGGTTATAAGTTATATGTTTTCAATTATTCTTTCGGATATTATATTTTATAGAGTGTTTCATTGTGTTAAATTCGCTAAATGTTAAAACTCAAAATCAATATACAGTTTGAATATCAACTGAAAGATCTGTGAATCTTCCTTTGTTTTTGTCGGTCTCTTGAACAGAATTAAATTCGATAAGACTAACTGTGTAATTTGGTTTGAGTTATATTTTGAGTGGAAGCCCTTGAGATGATAGTCTTGTATTATTAAAGCAAGTTTTTTAAAACTGTCTCCAATTGTACGTAGGATTGAAACTTTTTTGACTCCATAGCCCAAGTATTTAGAAGGCACTAAACTAATCATTATTTGGAAATTGCCATTTGGTTCATACTTTGTAGTTTGTAGATAATTTAATCATTTTTTCAAAGCATTACAATTAGGATTCTTAGTGGTTATCCAGTTTAGTTTAAGCTTTACGTATAAGAAATTATCAGGAGATTTGTTGTTTTCCTCCAAGGATCATTCACCACCTTGGGAGGATCTTTGTTTGTTTGTGTACACAGTTGTGCGATATAGAAAATTTGATAGTTCAAAATCAAATTACGCCTACCAGCCTTGGCTTGATTAAGCCAAAATTGCAAAGGTATTAAGTGGTGCATCACCATTATATCTGTCAGTTGGCCAAAAGCGAATCCATCATTTTTGGGCACCAACAAATTGGCGACTCTGTTGGGGAGTTGTTTGCAAAAACGTCATTCAGAATTTCTGGTTGAAGCATTGGTTAGATTCTGTTAGAGAAGAGAACTCAGTAAAAAAAAATTCCCTGGGAGACAAGGGTGACAACTCTATTTAAAGTTTTCAAGAAGTGACTCCGCTGGAAATAAGGACTCAAGAGTAGTTTATATTTTTCCTTCTAATAAGAAGGTGGCGACTCCATTTATTCAAAAGTTTGGTTAGTAAATCCACTGAGGGAGGAGATCCAGAAGGGAGATGAAATTTCATCTCATTATTAAAATTTTATTACCATGTTTAAGAAATGATTCAAAAGTATATTTATCCCTATTGACTTCATGCCTTTGGATTTATAGAACTGAAATGCAATACAAATGAATGGTTTTCAAAATTTGCACACAAGGTTCCTAAATTTTGTGGAAATTATAATAAATCAACTTCTGATCATTTGGATGCTTTTTACACATTCCTTGATGATTATGAAATTGATACAGAAGGTGATACCATGAGATTGTGTGCCAATTCATTGGAGGGTTATGCAAGAGAAACATATATTTCATTGCCTGCACAGAGCATTTCATCATGGGCTAAGTTTGATCAATGGCTCCTTGATGTTTTCCATGACACAGATGAAGAAGACAAATCATGCATATCTCCCTTGGATGCATTTATTAATTTAGAAAGGCATGAGAATGAAAATGCGGTGAGTGTATTAATAAGGATGATGGATATTATCCATGAAATACCTTCTAATATTAGGCCTTCACGCAAGGAGTTTTTAAACAAAATATATAGTTTAGGAATAACTCTTGATCAGGTAAAGCTTATTCTTAAAATTGTATATGAAAGTGTAATGGAAGAAAATGATAAAGTTACAGAAGAGGCATTGAGACATAATAGTATTTCAAAATCAAGCAAGGAGAAACAAAGCCTGAATAAAGTTCCAAATTTAGATGAAGAAAATGAATGCATTGTGAAATTTATAGAGAGCCCTAATGAAATTTCATATGAAGAAGAAATTTGTGAACAAATTGAAGAAACATCTACACCAGATCAGATTTGTGTGGAAACAAATGAAAATCATGATCAGGAGGAAAATCTTCTCAATACGGAACAAATTTTGGATTTGTTGGATACTGAATATCAAAAGTATGGGCAAAAGAATAATTTAAATTTTTATTAGTCATCAGGATGGGCATGATCAAGTGGTGTGTGATGAATATCAAGAGGGAGAGATACTTCAAGGAGGAGATATTTCTATGGAAGGTTTTAAAAACTCTTCAAATTTCCTAAACAATGAGGATGAAATGTTACAGTATGAATTACATGTACATGAAGAACTTGGGATGAATAGTATTTATGAAGATGACAAATCTCAGAAAAATTGGTTCAACACACTCTATAGTACACTTGAACATAAAGTCGAGAATGGTGAAGAACCAGAGGTAAGTATTCATGGAGGTACGTTTCTAATTCCTTTTTCTGGTGAAATAGAAAATAATTTAGAAAAACAATATAGTGTGATAAAAAATGAAATTACATGTGAAGAAATAAATGCATTATTTCTGCAAAATACTCTTGGAATTGATATGTACCCTAATTTTTTCTTTGAGGAAGATAAAATATATTTAGTGCATCGGGAGATTTTACAAATAGGGAAAATGCAATATGATAATTGCAAAAATTTGGTGAGGTCAAATTTGCACATTATGGGTATTTCAGAAGTGAGATCAATGGTAAGTTTCATGTTGCGTGACCAAAACCAGGTTTACGACAGAGGTAAAGTTCTCATTCTCTATTAAGCACCAAACAGGTAAGTATATTTTATAGTTTTTAATATTTTGTGTTTCCTTTCATTTTTTAAAATCATGCCCTAATATGTCATTGAATAACAAACTTATTGAATAATTTGACATTCATTCTTATGTACTTTTATCTTTATTGTTTATTTATTATTTTTTGCATTTGAAAATCAAAGCATTGGAAACCCTAAATATCAAGATCATTCATTATAGTTTTGTCTTGTATATCATAAGCATTATAAGTGAGTCAATTTATATGTATTCTTTTGTTCTTGTCTGCATTGGAAATAAGTTTATTGTTGTTCAAAAAATGAATCACGTTTTTAATATTTGAGGAGAGATTTAGAGTTGTTTTTGGACTTAAAATGATTGTTTATACCTATGGAAATGTTCCAGATCTTTTTCATATATGGGAAACACATTTATCACAATTTTAAATGTTTTTATGAAGCCGACAGCCACAAAAATGCCCAAACATTTCTAAAAACGACCGGCAAAATTGTATTCACGTGCAAACTGTTCGAGCCATTTTTCGAGGTTGTAGATATGTGGTAAACGATAACTTTAAATTGAAAATGATTGCCCCAGCCATATGCCTTAAATGGGGGACATTTTTACAATGTTTTTAATAATTTTGGAGTGTCAAGAAGCCCAGAAACAACCCAGACTTGCAAATGATGACCAACATATTTTATACAAGCAAATGAATTGTGCTTTCACAAAATGCAAAGTTTTAAAATGTTTGATAGTTGTGGATACAAATATTTCAATATTTTTTATTAAAACTTTTGAGAGCATGTAGTTGGCGGCAAAAATTTCCAAGCAAATGTGAGAGGCAATTGTAATAGTTCCACATCTGATTTCATGGAACACATTGCTTCCAAAGTAGATAAAGATCAATTGCATTCATTGATTGTGTGCCCATCAACATTGGTGTGTCATTGGGCCTTTGAAATTGAGAAATTTATTGGTATCTCCATTCTGAATCCTCTACAATATGTTGGATCTCCTCAAGAGCGTTCTCTGCTTTGGAATCAATTTTCAGAATGTAATATCATTATAACATCATATGATGTTGTCCACAAAGACATTGATTTCTTGGGGTATCTTGTCTAGAATTGTTGTATTTTAGATGGACATGTTATAAAGAATGCAAGATTAAAAAAATTACTACTTCAGTCAAACAGTTGAAGGTTGAACGCCGTCTCATTCTGAGTGGAACACTGATCCAGAACAATGCCTTGAGATGGTGATGGTCGAGTAACACTTGAGGATCTTGAAGTTGCCACGACATTATGCCCATGAGTTATTACGGCGGATTCAAACTGGACTATCTTCACTTGAGAGCTTGTACGAAAGTGGGTGTTATGATAAGAAGAGACAACATTCTCAATGTAGCTGCTATTCTTAATGCATTCAGATAAATTATTTGAAAAATGAGTGTATCTTTAATAGAAATGTAGAGCATGCAAAGAAGGGAGAAAATAGTGGCAAATCACATTCGTCTGGGTCAATAAGAAACAATTAACCTTGAAAACTCAGCTATTATAAGATCTAAAGCAGTGGATCCAGTTTATCTGGGAAAATATAGCATTTGGAAGCGTCACTTTGAGAATGACAATGTAGATTCCACAGTTAAATTAATTAGAGATCAAATAATTATGGCTCAGGTATATACAAGCATTGCACTGTCTAGGAAAAGTCGTGCTATTTTATGATGAGTTGATGAAGCAGAAGATGATGGGTGTGTAGCAACCCTAACCCTAGAAAAGTATCGATGTAAGCTATGGCGATAAGGAGTAAAAAAAAATTTCAAGTAGAGCTATTGAACGAATTGGAGTGGGGGCCGAATGGATTTGAATGACTTTCAAATATTGAAAGAGGTAATTCGTTTCAACGTAAATATTGAGGTAAGGATTTTATTGTTTTGACATTTGGAGGTTAAACATTATTAATTTTTCTTATAGTTCATTTATTTGAATTTTTTAAGGGGAAAATATAGTTGCCCCAAATTGAGCACTCTGATAAATATTTCATCATGGTTAATAGTGTTGATTTTAATGATTTGGAGCCACTGTTGGCACCTAAAAATTCAGGCCCAAATATATACAAAATTATCAGGGAAGTAAAAAAAAAAAAAATTATTTTTAGATTATTTTCCTATTTTCATAAATTAAGGGCCCTAATGATTGTTATTGTTCCATTTTTATATTTATGAGAAAAACTTAAATATTTTATTTCAATGTGTTAAATGCATTTATATTTTTTGAAATAAAAAATAATTATAAAAGAATAATAATAATGTTGGGCAAAAAGGGTGGCGATCGGGAGTTGAACACTCGACCTCTCAAGCCAACCTCTTTTCCTATCTACCTACTCATTCCCTCCCTAACCAATTAGTCTAGGGCCCGTTTGGTTGAGGGGTGGAATTGGCATTTCTGAATTCCCAAAATGTTCAATTCCCTGTTTGGTTCCAAAATTAAAAATTGGAATAGGGTTATGCGAATTCTAATTTTGGGCCTTTTTGAGCATTCCACAATTCCCCCTCAGGA
>MU227536.1:1605621-1622683 GCA_018584345.1 Thuja plicata | reverse complement strand
AATTAAGGGACTATAGCCTTTTTAATTAAATTAATAGGCTAGGGGAATGGGTTGGATTGCAAGTGATACCTTGATTTAGAGATTTATTTAATTCCATCATATTAAATACTATAGCCATGTTTGATTTAGATTTGATCTGATTGGTCGATATTGATTTGAATCGTATGGCTACAATAGATAATATAAATCAGTGATAAAAATCACCTAGGACATTAAATTGATTAAAAGAATTATGCCAAGCAGTAACAGGGTCGTTTGGACATAACTTGAGGGTATGATCACACTTAGGGCAAATAGGGTCCATAGTTGCAACAGACCGAAATTAGGTGGTTACAAATATATATTAGGGTGGAATTGGAAGTACATCAATTATTAGCATTTAATTAAATTTTGCATATGATAAAATATTCCTAAGAAGGAATTATTATAAAGTTTTATCATATTAAGAAACCCTAATGTATGTTTTTTTGAGGCATATAATTTATTAAATTTCATGCAGGAGCTTTGAAGTCTATCAACGGGCATAAAGTTACAGAATAAAGAAGACAAATATTCCAAAAGGAGCTTTTCTTGAAGATATGATTATTATATATATTAAGCATTGGAACAATTAATATTTCATATTGTAACTATATATTCATTATGTTTCAGTTGTTGATTTAGGGATTAGGTTTTAGTTTTGAACACACACATTGGTCTGAAGCGTGTATGCATCCCTAAAAATTTATAAATATGGGATACCAGGACCAATGTGAGGGACATTACAGATACATTCACAGTAGGGGTAGAATTGTTCAACAACTGCAACTATGAACTCTTATGTACCAATTTTTCAACATCAATAAAGACAGGTGCCATTTCTTTTTAATTGTGTTTATAAGTTACATGTTTTCAATTAGTCTTTCAAATATTCTAATTTATAGTGTTTCATTGTGTTAAATTCCTTGAATGTTATAACTCAAAATCAATATACAGTTTGAATATCAACTGAAAGATTTGCAAATCTTCCTTTGTTTTTGTCGATCTCTTGAACAGAGTTAAATTCGATAAGCCTAATTGTGTAATCTGGTTTGAGTTATATTTTGAGTGGAAGCCCTTGAGATGATAGTGTTGTCTTATTAAAGCAAATTTTTTAAAACTGTCTTCGATCGTACGTAGGACTGAAAGTTTTCTGGCTGCATAGCCCAAGTATTTAGAAGGCACTAATCTAATCATTATTTGGAAATTGTCATTTGGTTCATACTTTGTAGTTTGTAGATAATTTAATCATTTTTCAAAGCATTACAATTAGGATTCTTAGTGGTTATCCAGTTTAGTTTAAGCTTTACATATTAGAAATTATCAGGAGATTTGTTGTTTTCCTCCAAGGATCATTCACCACCTTGAAAGGAACTTTTTTTGTTTGTGTACGCAGTTGTGCGACATAGAAAATTTGATAGTTCAAAGTGAAATTAGGCCTACCAGCCTTGGCTTGATTAAGCCAAAATTGAAGAGGTATCAAATGGCATCACCATTATACCTATCAGTTGGCCAAAAGTGAATCCATCATTTTTGGGCACCAACACATCCTCCATCTTAGGGTGTACTTCCATTGGCAAGATTTTTCTACCACCCCTTTATTGCACTACTCATACAGTATCAATTGCTTGCCTCCATCATCATCACAAGCCTATCCCAATTCCTAAGCTTGTAATCTTGTGAATTCAATATGATATATGTGTGGTTCTCACCTGTACATAGCTAGAGTCAATATCATAGTCCCTTGTATATAAGTGAGTTGTGTCATGTACATTCGTAATTTTGCCTAGCGGGTCGTGTTAGTGTGTACAAAGTGGAAATCGTGTGTTGTCAAGGCCTTTGTCCCTATCTAGCTGGTGCTTCAAAAATTATCCTTTCAACATCCTTGTCTTGTCTTGATCGTCCAAGGTGTCTTGATTGTAAAATTATCCATCACCCTTTGCCAAAAGATGTTTAATATATTATGGCATTGATTCTTTTTAATCCTTATCTTTAATAAATCTTTCTAGTTTTATTTCCTCATGGTCACCGTGATCCGTTAAATTATGGTACAATATGAGTGACAAAATTAGGGTCATGGTCTTGCTTTCTTTTTTGCACGTGTGTGTAGATGTGTCCCTTGTTGTACTTGCATAGGATCCATGAGGTTGCATATTACATTTGGACATCACTTGCTTGTGGTTCTTTTAACATTGTACTCACCATTATCTCGCTACATGACAACCCTTTTATGGTGCTCAAGCTCAAAGCTCATTTTGTTCCCCCATCTGTTCTTTTGATTTCATTTATCCTCTTCCATTGTCCTTTTCCCTAATTGACTATAGTTAGGCATGTGCACATGTTTTGTGTCTTTCTTCTACCTTAGGTGGTCTCTCACACAAATGACTTTTTGAGTCTTTTCAATCAATCATTGGTTACATCCATGTCATTGTTACATTAGCCTTTGCAATTGCATGTAGGCTCATTTGCACATATGCAATATCTATGACATTACATTGGTTCCTTATAGCTTGGCAAGTCCTAGATAATGCTAAATCAAATTTAGTGCTCACTACATGACAACCCTTTATGGTGCTCAAGCTCAAAGCTCATTTCGTTCCCCCATTTGTTCTTTTGATTTCATGTATCCTCTTCCATTGTCCTTTTCCCTAATTGACAATTGTTAGGTATGTGCACATGTTTCTATGTCTTTCTTCTACCTTGGGTGGTCTATCACGCAAATGAATTTTTGAGTCTTCTTAATCAATCATTAGTTATATCCATGTCATTGTTACATTAGCATTTGCAATTGCATGTAGACTCAATTTGCACATGCATTTTCACTCGTCCTTACATCTACTTGCATCATTTTGTGTGTGCCACAAATATTGCTATTTTGATTCAGATTATATTCTTATCTTAAGCTCACATGTGTGCAATAGGATCTTCCTGCTCGAATCATTCAATGTAATTTTACCACTTTGATTTGCACAAGTTCATTATAATTTGGCATTTACCATTGCACTAGCATATTACTCATACTATGGATAGGTTTATTCTTTAGATTCATTCTCAATAGCATAGTTGTTTCATGTTTCAACTACATTTACTCACATATTACATTATCATTTGTTAAGTTGTGTTATTAGATTAATGACATTCATTTCTTCAATTCATATTGCATTAGGTTCATTGCATTATCATTTGTCAAGTTGTGTTTATCAACTTAATGGCATTCATTTCATCCTTTCATTATCATTTAGCATGTTAGTGCATTATCATTTTAAATTTGCATTTAGACCATTATAAATCATATACATACATCATAAATCTATAATTCACACATCTTAGTTGCATACAATTATAATTCATACATAAAGCCAAAAGCATACAACTCGTCCCATCCTACATCATACATATGTTAGAACATCTCATATACATATGCATTCATACATCATTATAATTCATTAATCCATCGTCTAAACATAGAAATGCAATAACAACACATCATGAATTTCCATCCAATAGTCCATCATATGTATGAGAAAATATCTAAAAAATAACATGCAATCCTTCAGTGTGATCATAGTCCAAAATAAAAGTACATGTCTTTATAATACATCAATGAATAAAAAATAGAATACATCATATAATTCTCAAAATCTCTCAATGAGAGCCACCTAAGGTCCCTCTAGGATACTAAAAGAACTGCCTATTGAATATGTGGTTGAGATTTGCATGGGTGTGTTTAAACTAGGTGTCTTGTCCACCTTGTCCCATGTTAATCCATCCTTTATATCCACCATTTGACCCCTCTGTCTGGGATCCAATACCTTGTTTGATGGTTAGCCCCTAACTTATAGGTCCCATGTATAGCCCCTATGGTGGTCTCATGGCCAAATCCAAGGGATGTCATGAGGAATGTGTCTTGGCCAACTTTCCCCCACTCCTCGATGAGTGTCCACTCTGTGAGAAACTACCACTCCTACTTGACCCCAATGTAGATGGACCCTACACTACGACTCAATCCGCCACTACTATTTGAGGTGCCTTTGTCTGTGGACCTTAGTGATGCTTCAACCAGCCTTGAGGGCTCACATGTATCTCGCCTCCCTACTAGAACTGTCACCTCATAGGTTGCCCTATACCACCCTGCCTAGTCTAAGAGTAGTAATAGTTGTTGGCCCTCCTACTAAATCTATTGCACCTGTTGTTGTACAATGACTGCTAGCACTAAGATCCCCATCACCCAACCACCTCGTTGGGCCTCCTCCATCTATGTCTTATAGTTCTCTCTTTGTTTCCCTCTTCTCCCTTGCAACCTCCAATGCATCTCTAATCACCCGCAAGCTATCTCTATCATGAAGGAGTTGATCCCTCTCCATGTTGTAATTGTTAAATGGTTGCATGGAGAGTATGTATTTGGGCTCCCTGTCTAGCCTCCTCTACTAGCGACTCTCCCAATGGTCATGTTTGTGCCTCATTTAACTGTCACTGCAGGCTTGCTATGGTAGCTTGTAGGCTCTGGACATCATATCCTTGTTGCATTTTTTGTCTCCCCCTTGATCTCTAGTGTGGTACTATAACTAGCACCACTTGTGGCTAATCCCTCTCCTCTCACCTTTATTTGGACCCTCTCCTAGCATACTCATCCACCTCCATCACCACTACCTCCGCTTGTATGGTGAGTCCCTATCCCTTTGTCTCCTCCCTCTTGTCCATCTACTATCGCCTCCTACTCATCCTTGTCTTCCTCCTCGAAGATATACTCAAATTTCTAATGCACCCTCCTCAAAGCTAGTAACTCCAGTCTCTCTCATAGTCCTTTCCCAACCAATCTCCTCCTCACACCTAGGAATGACACCCTTGTTACTTCTACTAGTTCTGGTCTCCTCATGCGCCACCACTCTGCATAAATGTCAATTACACTAGGGTCATCTACGCCTCCCCACTAGACCCCACATTGCCTATGCCAACCCCATTCACTATTGTCTGGAGACCCTCCACACCACAAACAATCTATACTCCCTCTCCCCCTCCCATGTAATCGACCTAAACCTATGTGGTACCTCAAGTATGTCCCTAGACATTAACACTCTATCATGTGTTCATGTTAATCTATAATGTAAGTTGGAATAATTATGTACGCAATGTGTTTTCCATCCTCAACCCGTTTTGCTACGTCTCTATATAGACATCATGCGATGTTGCCCATATCCAATTGGTCAAACGTTATCCACCAATAGTCCCAAGTCCTCCCCTATCATCGCTATAGATTCTACCTACTGGGTGAGCTATGTTGATATGATCCCAAGCCCAAATAGGTAGCAACGTGTTGTATCCTTTATTGTGCCTTCTATGATAGCAAATCATATGTAGCTTTGTGTGCACCTCTTCTTAAACCAGTCTCCCTCAAGCATATGGCCTAAACTTGTCCACAGTGTTGGGCACAATCTATACCATCCCCAAGCCAATTGAGCATCCTCCCTAGCTTGGAATTAGATACCCACTTACTAATGCACATAAATACAAGTACATGTATTTGTTCTGAGAAGTTGTCGCAAACATTGTCTCCTAAATCAGTCCCCTCTGGTGTAAGAGCATGTATATTTTCCCTAGCAGCATCTGTAGTGTTGATGCATATGACATGACCCTCATCATTGCACGTAGCCCCCTCGTCAAGAATCATAGTATCTTGTATATGTCCTCCACAGTGACTATTGTCTCCCTCCTCAATAGATAAAAGGTTGATGTATCTTCAATTCTACCTTAGCATAATTTGTAGTGATGCTGCATATGGCATGACCCTCATAATTGCACATGGCCCGCTTGTCAAGAATCATAGTATCTTGTATATATCCTCCACAATGACTATCATCTCCCTCATCAATAGAAAAAAGGTTTATGTATCTTCAATTCTACCTGTTTTAATCTCATTTCATTGGTTTTCTCTACTAATTTTTCTTTTAGTGTCCTCTCCAAAGTCTATTGTTCAACATTCCCACCTTTTAACAAGGCAATCCCACCATTTTATTGTCCCAGGCAATCCTGCTTCTTAACACAACAGTCCTGCCACTTGAACCAACAAACCCACTAGTTTGTGCTATGAGTAAGTGGGCTCGTGTGTACGACGTTTTACTTGTCTTTCTTGTTTATGGGATAGTGCTCTCACTATCCTCCTCTTTTCATTGGAGAAATCACCATCCTACTACTCAATATAAGTAACCTCGCTACCTCACATTTCTTCCTAAGTGTGGCAATCCTACTTTTTCAATAGTGATCTTGCTAGTAAACCCACCCCACCAAAGATCTTAAAATTTAAGCCAAGTAAAATTGCTCTCCCACCCTCCCAAGCATTCTCATTGGACGTGATCCAACAAGATCACTAAAAATTAATGTGTTTCCTACTAAAATGCACCGAAATTAAAACAGAAGGGGTTATTTATTCCTTGCTAACCTATAATTCTAGTCATTGTGTCTACTTAACTTGGGCCACATCTATGCAATGTCTCGGGTGAGTCAACATAGATCTTAAATTTTCTAACTTAAGAGGTAAAAATGAGAGGTAAGTTTCTAAAATTTTGCTTTTATATGGTCCCCAAAACACTAATTTTCTTTATAGATGTCTCTCTCATACAAAAAAAAAATCTACCCCATTTCTTCCTACAAGCTCCTTTTTTTGAACAATTTTCACCCTCATTTTTCTATTGTCTTTCATCGTGTCTACTCATGCAATTTCTCTTTCAAGAAGTCGCTCAAACCCCTCTTTCCTAGTCCACCCTCCCAATGGGGCATCACTAACAAATAGTTTATTTAATTGGTGAAATTTTAAAAAATAATCCAAAATACAATCACTATGGCCAAATTTTCATGGATTGATTGAATTGTTCAACTTTTGGGAATTTTGTCTCTTAGAAAGGACCACTCAGTTCCAACAGAATCATACATTTATGCTACTTAATGATACTCCATTTCTTCACCTCTAATATCTAACTCATGTGTAGCTTGACTAGCACATTAGAGATGTAGCACTCATTTCCATATTGGTGTTTACTTCACTTTATTCTATCATGTATTCTTTGTGATTGGTGTGAGTGCAAGCCTTTCTCCCCTTATGTATTATGTCATTTATATGTTTGGGTTGTGATTATCTCCTAGCATGGGGTAGACCTGCGAGTTTACACATGTTTGAAAGACATCATAACCCCCATTGGGGACCAGAGGTTTTGGCTTTAAGTCAACATTCGACTCTCTCTCCTCTCTTTTATGCATTCTAGTATTTAATTCTAGTTAATTCACAACATTTGATTTTTATGCATTGTAAGTTGTAATGATGTTCATTACAACTCACTCAAAGAAGAATTTGTTATTGAATGGAAATGAGAATTATTAGCGCAATTGTGTCTCAATGTTGCTGTCAAGCATAAAGAACTTACATATTATCTTTCCATCTTGAATGTTACAAATGAATAAAATGAGCATTTAAGCTTCTTTTTGGATTAAAACGAATCTAATGAGTCCTAGAGTCCTCTTCAATTGGTGTTTTAGATCCATCAAGTCATTGTCTCAACACCTAGTGGCAAACTATGTACTATTGTAAGGCTTCAAGGTTGTTTGACGCCTTTTGTAGCCTCTTATAACCATGAAAAAGTGTTGTGTTTGTGTATTCTTACATATCATAGCTTAAGGTAAGAGTTTAGATTATTAGTCAGGTCACTTCTCCATCCTCCCTTTTTGTGCATTGATTATGTCTAGTGTCCGCATGAGTTATTTCTCTACTCTTTCATTTTCGAGTTTATGGGGCTTTGTTAGCACTTTTGGATTATTCCATTTTGTTCATTGTCTCAAAGTCGTGTCCTACTTTTGGATTGACCACTAGCCAAGACTCTAACACATCAAAGGGACTACAACAATATAAGTTGTCAACTTGATCTAATCAAGACACTAGTAAACACCAATGTTAATGTTGGACACTAATGCTAGAGTAAGACACCAACATGATACACCAACATGTTTTAGGCAATATTATCCCAGTTGGGTCTTGTAGGCCTCTTGGCACACTAATTCCCTCCATACATTCAACAATGAGCATTTGTATGTCTCAAACAAGAAAATGTGTATACAGAACCTATTTGATGTGTCCTAGATAATCCAAGGAACTTTTAGCCTATCCCTATATGTTCATTGAAACGTTGTGGCATCATTTGCATCAATTTTCATGCCTTTGTCCATAGTTGCTCAATTGTCCCATTGAGGGCCAAGAAGATGGTCTGGTTTGGCTTGGAAAGTCTTGTGAGGTCATCTAAGGGTTAACACCCCTTATTGGTCATGCTACCATTGCCCAAAAATAAGAATATAATAAGAGTATGGTGCAACAAACAAAACAAGCATAACTTGATGACATGTGTGGCATTAGAACCTTTAAAGAAAGTCCAAACAACATGTTTTAGGCAATATTATCCCAGTTGGGTCTTGTAGGCCTCTTGGCACACTAATTCCCTCCATACATTCAACAATGAGCATTTGTATGTCTCAAACAAGAAAATGTGTATACAAAACCTATTTGATGTGTCCTAGATAATCCAAGGAACTTTTAGCCTATCCTTGTATGTTCATTGAAACGTTGTGGCATCATTTGCATCAATTTTTGTGCCTTTGTCCATAGTTGCTCAATTGTCCCATTGAGGGCCAAGAAGATGGTCTAGTTTGGCTTGGAAAGTCTTGTGAGGTCATCTAAGAGTTAACACCCCTTATTGGTCATGCTACCATTGCCCAAAAATAAGAATATAATAAGAGTATGGTGCAACAAACAAAACAAGCATAACTTGATGACATGTGTGGCATTAGAACCTTTAAAGAAAGTCCAAACAACTCAATCATACTTTTCAATATACCATCATGAAAAAGTCATACAATCATCATGTGGAGGTAGCACTATCGGTATGGAACCATTATGCATTAACTATCAAACTAGAAACACCTTTGAGTTTTATGCAAAACTTCAATAAAACCCATATGACTTTGGCATACATCCCGTTTTATGCTTCAAATGAAATCCAAACCCCTCAAACATAAGGAATCTCAATAAAAAATATCTCATTAGAATCTTCATGTGAAGTCATACAACATTAGACCCTTAACTCAAAACATATGATAAAATCAATGTCATTCAACTATTATGTGGATAAGCACACTAGGCACATCATGCATTTGATGTAACCATCAAACAAATCTCATATAATTGAATGGCATGCATGATTTTAAGGATACTGTGCATGAGTAAATGTCAAAATCCATTGTGCATTAATAAGCACACTATAAGATTTTCATGCACACTAGCCACAACACCCACAAGATACTATGTCATAGATGTCATACAACCTTTATACACACCTTATACGTAATATTCCATTAGATCCATCACACATGAGTGTCCATACCACTCAACCATGATGCATGAACAAGACTAGGTATGACATGATTTTGATTAATATTAAGACTATAATCAATTCCACTTAATGACATTGCACAAGCATACTGTGCCACATCATGACTTAACATATAAACATGTATGTATGTATATAATCATTTATAGGCAATAGGCATTTATCACATTGCACAAAAACACTAATCACTACATAGTAGTTGGATTCAAAATAGCTATACAAATTATGCATAAATATAAGTTTGAATTATAAGAGCCTTCAAGCGAATTCCATAATCATTGTGCACAAAATATGTCACTCAACTAGATGATGTCCAATCATTCTAAGCACACCAAAGAATTTAATACAACCTTCAAACAAAAGCCTTCCACAACTCAATAGAATTTGCCCCATTAGAGCCTTTAGAAAACCCATACAAGTTAATGATAAATATGGTATTTAGACCTTGTATGATTATTACAAGAACAAAAAATGTTGATGTCTCTCACCCATGTTGCACAAACAAAAGTTTGATGCAAACTTTAAAAACTTAGATAACTCAATGACATGTTACCAAACCCTCTACACAGAAGCCATTAAATCACCATGATGCATCAATAAGTAGATCGTCCACAAAACAAAATTTTGATATAACCATCAAGCAAAAACCCATACAAAAATCATTCAACTTAATGACATGTCACTAGACTCTTCACACAAAAATCATTCAACTTAATGACATATGTCACTCAATCATACATTCACCCTACTAAAAACTAATGTCACTCAATCATGATGCAAGAACAAGTAAACCATGCACATCGCAGAAGTTTGATACAACTATCAAACAAAATTCATAACTCAATAACATGGAATTCAACACTCCACACCAAATCCATATTATCATATCATGCACAAAAGTGAAATTCGCCACTCTTCACATAAACTACATTTAATCTTGATTATAATTAGTTACTTAACCATGATGCATGAAAAAACATGCTAAGAACACCATGCAACTTTAATACACTCTTCAAATAAAATCCATACAACAATGACGTAATTTCCATTCAAACCTTCAAGTATATCCTATATAATCATATATGTTATTGGACTCTTTACACAAGAGCTATACAATCATTATATAGAAGGGTCCAAGTCCTCAATCATGATTTATAAACAAGTACTCTATGCACATCATATCAGTTTGATGCAACCATCAAACTAAACCCATAAAACTTAGATATATGTGGTTTTTGACCTTTCACACAAAATTCATATGATCATCATGCACAAGCAAATGTCACTAAATATAACACAAGTAAACATACTAGGCAAACCATAGGAGATTGATGGAGACTAGTAATGACGTAGGCATCACATAGATATAATGACACGTGTTTAATACTATGGCATATTCGTACCACATTCCATTAGAACCATGATTCATGAATAGGAACACTACACTGCCATACAAGTTTTATGTAACCTTCTAACAAAACGAATACAATACAATAGCATATATACCATTAGAACCTCCAAAGAAAAAACATACAACTCCATAATATACATTTCATTAGAGCCTTCATAAAAAAATCTAAATTATCATCATGTAGAAGAATCAATGCTCTCAACCATGCAAAATCCATACAATCATCATGTTATTGTCACACGTGAACAAGAACACTAAGAATATCATAGAGTTTGGTGTGAACTTCGTGAAAATACAAACAAATACAAGATTTATGTCATTGTAACCTTCAAACAAAATACATACAATGCAAGGGCATTACATGTCATTAGACACTTCACACAAATGTCATATAATCAATGCAAAAGAGTGAATCTCACTAACCACGTGCCATTTGAACAAGCACACCAATTAGATGCAAGCTTCACAAAAATGAGATAATCACTAATCATTCTATACTATATATGTCATTCAACCCTTATAAACACCAACCATGATACAAGTTTCACAAAAAAATATGGTACTTATTGTACATACAATGCCATATGTCATTCAACTCCAATACACACCATAAAGTCACAACCCACTATAACCATTAGACAAGAGCCTCTTCCATTTTATCATGATGCATAAATAACAACTTTGGGCATGTCATGGGAGTTTGATGCAAACTATCCATATAATCAATACCATTTTACTCAATCCATAAGGGAACTAAGATGCACATCATAAGAATCAACGAGATCTACATCACTTCAACAATTATAAAAGAGCTATATAATCAATTACACTTAGTCAATGTCATCGCTTCTAATTCACAAGAAAATAATGCACTCAATGGTACTCAAACACATACTTAGGATCCCGAATTTGCATTACACTTGTAAGACAATCACTCATTGAGCTTTTTGCACAAAAGCAATTTAATAATTATGCACAAGAGTCATTCTTATGCAACCACATACACCATTAGAACTTTTAAAAAAATGTATATTACTCATGCATATTAGCCTTGCAAATTTTGCACAAAACTCATAAGAATCAATCAATCATTAGATCTTTCTCGCAAAAAGCAATATAATCATAATGCACAAGATTCAAGGTCAATCTACTATGATTAATGAATAAGTGCATAATCAAAGTATGTAATGACCTTGAAAAAAATGCATATTAATCAAAGTATGTAATGACCTTCAAATAACATAACATATACATCATTAGACCATTCATACAAAAAGTAATAACCGTGATATAAAAGAGTCAATATCACGTAGTCATGATACATGAAGATGCACTAAACAAACTATAAGAAACTTGATGCAACCTATAAACAAAATCCATAACACTCAAAACCCATACAATCAACATATGTAATTGGATCCTTTGCACCAAAGCCACACAATCCTCATGCACATCAACTCTTATCACTCAAGATCATGATCCACAAACAAACATACTACATGCACCATAAGAGTTTGATGCAACCTTCAAATATAACCCATCAACTCTTGTCACTCAAGATCATGATCCACAAACAAACATACTACATGCACCATAAGAGTTTGATGCAACCTTCAAATAAAACCCATACAATCAACATATGTAATTGGATCCTTCACACCAAAGCCACACAATCATCATGCACATCAACTCTTGTCACTCAAGATCATGATCCACAAACAAACATACTACATGCACCATAAGAGTTTGATGCAACCTTCAAATATAACCCATCAACTCTTGTCACTCAAGATCATGATCCACAAACAAACATATTACATGCACCATAAGAGTTTGATGCAACCTTCAAATATAACCCATACAACTCAATGATATTATCGTTAGACATTTCATGCAATCACCATGCACAAGAGTCAATGTAATTCAACCATGTTGTACAAACAAGCACATGAAGTACACCATGTGACTTTAATGCAAACTAAAACTCGTACAACTATGTGATGTATGTAACGATGCTCCATGCAAAGACCATACAACTCAATGAGATGTGTGTCATTAGACTTTTCATGAAATCATCATGCACAAGAGTCAATGTCTCTCAACCATGATGCACAAACAAGAACATGAAGTACACAATGTAACTTCAATGCAAACTAAAACTCATACAACTATGCAATGTATGTGACCATGCTCCATGCAAAGACCATGCAATCATCATGGAAAAGAATCAATATCAGTCAGCCATGATGAATAAAGGAGAAGTCAGTGAGTGATCAAGAGAACTGATCTGACTTATCTATTATATTTTAATCAAACATGGCATATGCATATCTTAGATTCTAGCATGTGCAGTCTTCTATAATAAAGTAAATGAATACTTTTTCTCATGAATCCCTTAGAATATTTAGTGAAATAATTTCCATTTGTTTCTGAAACGCAGCAAGCTTGCAAAAATGTCTCTGTGTGAGAATAACTTAATCTAATTTCTTCATCCATATAATAATAGAAACAATGGCCTAATATGCAAACAAACCATAGCATTATCATAAACATAAATAAAGACTAACCGGAAATGTATGATAGATTAAATGTTAACTGGAAATGTCCATATATATTTCCTATTCAGAGTTCCTTTTCGTGTTATATTTGCTAATTTTCTCAGAACCTAAGATATAAGTGTTCCAGTTCATTCCACTGTCTACAATGATAGGTCAATGAAGAAACAAAAATATGGTAAAGGAGGCAGATTTCAAGGACATCAAAGGTAAGATATATTTGTGATAATCAGCACAGTTCAATGCATTTTGTGTCTATTTTATTCTAAATTTCTAACTACTCATCACGTCTACACTAAATCATGATCTGTATAGCAACTAGCTTATAGGGTTCTGTGGGTTGTACCAATTTGGCCTCACCTACTGTAAAATATGTGACTTCTAGTTGACAAAAGAATAGTTCAGAGACACAGAATTTGAAGACAACTACATAGTTTAGGTTTGAGATGTGGTAAATTACATTTAGCATCACCTACCTCCCATGTCTTGATGACCCATTTACATACACATCTAATCAACAGATAGGGCTCACTGCAAGTATTGGGTGTACCCTCAATGGATCAAAGTTGGTGCAAATATTGCAGAGTATTTACACCATACAAAATATACTCACATGGGGAGATGACCTTGTTCAATCAAGTGGATCACCTTGTAACACCAGCTGCAATCATACATGGGTTACAGGTGCATTCATACATGGGTTACAGGTCTGAGGGTGAATTCCATTGAACATTCAATAGATGAGGCCAGATAAATTTCAATGCATGAGACTTTTGGGACCTCTTGGGGTAAGTATCAAAGAACAAATATCATAGATCACGTATCTAATTCTTCAAAGATAATGTCATAAAGTCGTCAAATTGTATTTGTCTGTACTCTCACCAGATGAGGTCAACCAAATTTGAAAGCACCCTGAATGGGTGAGGCCAGCTGGATTTGACAGCACCCAAACCAATGAGGCTGGATGGATTTGTGAGCACCTTAATTGTATCCTGAGCAGACCATGATTGGCCACACCCTCAATTATAAACTCAATATCCTAAAACTTACAGAATAAAAATCCTATGTCAAAGAATGCAATCCCATGAGGGTCATCCAGTAAACTCCAAAGAAGTCATGCATGCTTCTTAAGTGCAAGTATAGGGGTCAATTTGATTAAACCCTCAATGAATGAGAGACGGTGGATTTGAATATACCATAAAAAGACCAGGCCAAATGGAAATCATGGTAAATTTGACAGAAATTCAACAAAATTATATCATGATAAGTCTCAAAGTAAATATGGTTGTACCCTGAATTGATACAATCTGGTGAATTTGACTGTACTATGAATAAAAGAGCTCTGTTGTAAGTATTGGGTGGAATTCAGATGAATTTGACTGCAACCTAAATGGGAAATGCGAGATATGTAAGCTGGGTGGCAATTTGATTGTATTATAAATAAATGAGGCAGGATGGACATAACTGTACGCTCAATAGATGATGCCGCGAGAAATTTGAGGATATTTAAAAGTATCTTTTAATAGTATGAAGACGAATAAGTTCAAAGATATTTAAAAGTATCCTATTTTCATATCTACTAAAGCATGCAATATTGATTTTATTATCACACAATTACAGCTGTATATGACCTGCAAGGTTGCAAGATGCCTAATGAGTTCCCTACAAAGTGATTGAGTTTTGTATTTTACCCTCCTGAGCCTCTCACAGATGAACTACTAAGTCACACATATTATGACACCTTAGTTTGCAACTTCAAAGGTAAAGACTTGGAAAAATTCTCAAACAGACCCACGTATCACAATGTCTTAGTTTGACAGTCACTCCAAAGATAAGCAACCAAGAGACACTGCAGGAGGGGGATATAGAACAAGGGTACATGAGGACGTGTCTCCTGCCCTTTTTTAGGTGTCCTCGTATTCAAGATGTTCTAGCAATGCCTCAGAAACATCCCCCTGCTTCCCCTTAACCCTCACCTCCACTAGAAAATGTCCTGAAAACATAGGAACTGCGTAGAAAACATCAAGGATTGCCAAGCATCCCCACTCCAATATTGTAAAAAGTATTTAAAAAATAAAAAATCACCTTGTAATAGTATAATATTATATTAACATATCCAGACATAAACGAGTATTGAAAATATGGCTATGTTCTATATTAAAAGTTTTAGGTGTCCTCGTATTCAAGATGTTCTAGGCTTCTAGCAATGCCTCAGAAACACCCCCCTGCTTTGCCTTAACCCTCACCTCCACTAGAAAATGTCCTGAAAACATAGGAACTACGTAGAAAACATCGAGGATTGCCAAGCATCCCCACTCCAATATTGTAAAAAAAATTAAAAAATTAAAAAATCACCTTGTAATAGGTAACACAGATGCAATTGTTGGTGGTACACCAAACTTTAAGATATTTATGTTGACCCAGGCATATGGCACCTGCCAATTTTTGCCAATTAATATGGAAGGATCGGTGCAGGTCCTAGGGAGAAATTTGACTGTGCCCTAAATACTTGAAATCAGGTGTATTCATTCGCTGAATGAGGGCAAACCCAATTCTTAGATTGTACAGAGGTACAGTTCTTGAAATGGCAAACAAACGCACCTTACAGCTCTCTTACACGTTATCAAGAACTAGGAAAATCTTATATTGATATAGAAAAACAGTCAAAAACATAGCAGAGAACCATTAGAGCTTACCAGAGGCGGGGATTTAGACATCTATATCTCACATGAATTTCCTCGCACTGGAACTGTGGACCTCTATAAACACTGCAATAATTATTTTTTTGAATCCCCGACTTTTTTATGTTTGAAATGTTGTTTGTCTCAACATTCCAGAGAACCAACACCGTATGATAAAAAATAAACAGAGTTTAACCGCTATCCAATCATTTTGGTTCTTCTTTTAGTTCCTTTGGACAGCCCATGAATATTTCTGCATCAGTTGCCTTAATTCTATGTGATATTTGTAGATGGTATGATTTTACCACAGTTGATGAATTGCAAATTTTTGAGTAAAAATTGTGTACATTTTTTATAAGCAAGAGGATCAATCGAAAGAGGAATTTAAAAAATAAAAAATAAAGCGGCAAATTAAAAGACAAAATGGGGTGAGTATCATAGAATAAATATTGTTGATCATGTATCCAATTCTACAAAGATCATGTCATAAAGTCATATGGAATTGTATTTGTCTGTACTCTCATCAGTCATAGACTCATATGGAATCGAATTTGCCAACAAATTTGAATGGACCCTTAATGGGTGATGCCAGCTGGATTTGATAGCACCCGAAACCAATGACTCCGGGTGGTTTTGAGAGCACCTTGATTGCATCCTGAATAAACTCAACATCCTAAAACTTAGAAATAAATATCCCATGGATTTGACCACACCCTCGAAGATAAGCTCAATATCCTAAAACTTACAGAATAAACATCCTATGTCAAAGAATGCAGTAAACTCCAAAGAAGTCATATATGCTTCTTGAGTGCATGAATTAGGGTCAATTTTATTAAACTCTCAGTTAGTGAGAGATAGTGGATTTGAGTGGATTTGAATATACCATAAAGAGACAAGGCCAAACGAAAATCATGGTGTAAATTTGACAAAAAATTTAACAAAATTATATCATAATAAGAAGTCTTAGTTACC
>MU227536.1:1549384-1570593 GCA_018584345.1 Thuja plicata | reverse complement strand
GAATTTGAAGGGACGGCTGTCTACAGAGGTGTACATGGCAGCTAGCTACTCATATTCAGTTGGAGTCTACCAGTCGTATAAATTTACCAGCTTTGTCCACAAGAATTTAGCAGCGTTAAGAGTGACCGGCATACATTTTCTTCCACCACAAGCAACAAATCTTCAAGCATGTATCGTTCTTAAAGGCGCTTCCAATATTATTTGATAAGAGGATAAATACATATGTGAAAGTAATCTAATTGTAATCTCTGAGTTTAGAATTGGACAAAAAAAGAACTGTTTTATTTTTTTGAAAGAACCGAGCATGTCTGAAGTAAGACAATTCTTCTTCATCCTAAATAATTCTAAACCAACTGTAGGGTTGCAGCTTAAGAGTTTTTGTTCACTCAAAAGAATTCCTTCATTGTTCTTGTCCTATTTCTTAAAAAGAAATTTATGAAGTAACTCCAGCAAAATTTCTGGTTGACAAAGACGTCACCTCTGTGCTTAAAACTTCAAATAAAGATAAAGATAGAAACATTTCCAGCTAGGGAGATATTCATGGAACCGCAAGTGAAGCTGTATGGTTCTTCTCATCAGGAAGCCCAACTTTTTGCACCACAGTTCTGACACTGACAGTCAAGCTAAAAAATGTTTCCTCGTAACAAAGACCCATGAGTAAGTGAGCCAAGAAACTCATTATTTTGACTCGGGAAGAGTATTGGTAACACCAAAACTGAAACAGGATAAAACTAAAACAGCCAGACAGGCTCTTTGTTATATAGATGGGTAACTCCAGACTAAGCTCTGAGTTAGCCTTGTGGAAACACATCACTTTATTTTATGTATATGTAGTAGTCAGTATTTGACTGTGCTATATAGTTCAATGGGCATTCTTTGTTATTCTTGTGAGTGGGCTATAGTTCAATGGGCATTCTTTGTTATTCTTGTGAGTGGGCTACCATTCAAGGTGGAGATAGTGGTAGAAGTCTTAACTCAAGTTGAATTAATTATAGAATTTTAAATAGAAAGTTATTTGGTTCTCAACCAAAATCGGTTGATACATATCATTGGTTGCAATGGACAACTATGACATGGGATACTATGGAAAAGGTATGGATAGTAAACCTACATTCCAAGGTTTACTATCCAGCTCTGAGTTAGCCTTGTGGAAACACATCACTTTATTTTATGTATATGTAGTAGTCAGTATTTGACTGTGCTATATAGTTCAATGGGCATTCTTTGTTATTCTTGTGAGTGGGCTACCATTCAAGGTGGAGATAGTGGTAGAAGTCTTAACTCAAGTTGAATTAATTATAGAACTTTAAATAGAAAGTTATTTGGTTGCAATGGACAACTATGACATGGGATACTATGGAAAAGGTATGGATAGTAAACCTACATTCCAAGAGTCTCTTATAAGAGCTGTAAACCACAACCTTGTTCATGTTTTAGCCCAGAATGAAGGGACAATGTTCTAATATTAATTAAGCAAATGCTTATGAACTCCATTTCTATATTGGACTTCCTGAGTTAATGACTTGGACTAGATAAGTCGAGTCTTTTACAAATTTAATTAGATGACGGAAATCCTGTCAAGAAGTGGAACCAAGTCGGATAGGGTGAGAACTAGACTACATGTCTTGAACGTGCTTGCATCTTAAAACCTTGGCCAAGGTACGCTAAGCAATGCTAGTGTTAGTCATTTCGTAACACTCCGGATACAACCCTAGTCAGGTGTCATACTAAGTTAGCAGCAGCTATAGGGTGTGACCGACTAAGGTTTGTAGGATCTTACACCAGTTCCAGAATGGCTTGTTTATGACCATGTTTTCACCCCTTGTGTAGGGCCAGGCCTCTTCGAGTAGGAAGTTTCCTAGGGGGATCAGTCGATCCGTGGTTGGGTTGTAAAAACGCCCCAGTGATACTTTCTCCCTCATGTTACTTTGAAGCATTAAGGAAAAATAGAGTGGAATGAATGATGCAAGTTTATGCCCGGTAAGAATTCCTTTCCCTTACTTTGTATTTACATTAAGTGGATGAAAAAGATAATTCGTGTTGAGATACTCTTCAGCAATTATAGAATACAGTTAATGCAATTAATACTTTTATTTTCAAAAAACAAAATTAGATACTATTTTGCATTTAAATACTAGATCATGTTTAATTTGTTTTAGCAGCAAGTTAGGATTTAATCTTGCTAAGGATTTAGTTTGTTACAGCGGGAACATAAGAGTGCATTCATCGTTTCTCATGAACCCCTTATAATATGTAGTGGAATAATTTCCATTCATTTCTAAAACACATAAAGCTTGCAAAAATGTCCTTGTGTGAGAATAACTTAATCTAATTTATGAACTCTTATGCATGAAAAGAGACAGTAGCCTAAAATGGAAAAAAACCATAGCACTATAATAAATATAAATAAAGACTAATTCCCTGATACAGAATCAATAATTTATTTTGAGAAATAAAAATTGACAAGACATGTAATCCGTAAGAGAGGGGAGGAATAGTCTATAAATTTTATGTGGAGAATAGGAAAGCATTTATGATTGAGGATAAGAATTGTGAACCACATACATTTGTTTCGATGTTAATATATTATATATTTTGGCTTTTGTTTTTTAATGTGTGGAATGTTTAATAAAATTTGGATAGCATTTGGGTACGTGTGATACATAAAAGAGCAATTGGAAATGGTCACACATATTTCCTTTTTAGAGTTCCTTTTAAAGTTATATTTGCTAATTTCTCAGGAACTTGACAATGTAAGTGTTCCAGTTCATTCCACTGTCTACAATGATATATCAATGAAGAAACAAAAAATTGGGGAACATTTTGAAGACATCTAAGGTGAGATATATATGTGATAATCAGCACAGTTCTGTGCGTTTTCTGTCTATCTTATTCTAAATTTCCAGCTAATCATCACGTCTTCGCCAAATTATGATTCCCATTACTTATAGGGTTCTGGGTTGTAATAATTTGGTCTCACCTACAGTTAAAGATGTGAGTTCTAGAAGACAAAAGAATGGTTCAGACTTTAGAGATGCAGAATTTGAAGACAACTACACAGATTAGGTTTGAGATGTGACAAATTACATCTAGCATCACCTACCTCCCATGTTTTGATGACTCATGTACATACACATCTAATCAACAGATGGGGCTCGCTGCAAGTATTGGGTGTACCCCCAATGGATCATAGTTGGAACAAATACAAAAGAGTATTTATACCCTAAATTTGACAGGGAAATATCTTAGACCATAATATATAATCCAATGGGGATGACCCCGTTCAACCAGGTGGATCACCTTGTCAAACCAGCTGGTTACAGGTGCATTCAAACATTGGTGACAAGTTCATGTGTGAATTCTATTGCACATTCAAGCAATGAGGCCAGATAAATTTGACCACGGCATCAATGTTTGAGACCTCTTGCATTGAGTATCATAGAAAAAATTCCGTAGATCATATATCCAATTTCACAAAGATGACATAAACTCGTATGGAATCGTATTTGTCTGTACTCACCAGATGAGACCAACAGAATTTGAAAGCACCCTGAATGGGTGAGACCAGCTGTATTTGACAGCACCCTAAACCAGTGAGGCCAGGTGGATTTGAGAGCACCCTAAATGCATCCTGAATAGATGAGGTCCCATGGATTTGACCACACCCTCAAAGATGAACTCAATATCCTAAAACTTACAGAATAAAATCCTATGTCAAAGAATGCAATGCCATGGAAGTCGTTCAGTAAACTCCAAAGAATTCATACATGCTTCTCTAGAGCAAGTATAGGGATCAATTTCATTAAACCCTCAATGGAGAGATAGTAGATTTGACTGGATTTGAATATACCACAAAGAGACGAGGTCAAATAGAAATCATGAGATAAATTTGACAGAAAATTCAACATATATCATAATAAGAAGTCTTGAAGCAAATATGGTTGTACTCTAAATTGATACTATCTGTACTTTGAATAGAAAAGCTATTGTGGAAGTATTGGGTGGAATTGGAAATGCCAGATACATAAATCGGGTGGAATTTTGATTGTATTCTAAGTGAGGCAGGGTGGACATGACTGCACGCTCAATTGCTAAGGCCACGAGAAAATAAAGCGTAATTATAACAGGGAAGGGTCAGTGCAGGTCCTAGGGATAAATTGAGGTCAGGTGGGTTCATTTGATGAACGAGGGCAAACCCAATTCTAGGAGGTGCTTTCTCACACGTTATCTAAAAATTTAATAAATCCTTTTAACAGATCTAAAAATTTCAAAAATAATGGCAGAGAAATCCTAGAAGAAGATGAATTGAAGAAAGTTGAGGATTCCCATTAGCTACAAGAATTTGAACAATTTATTGACAATGCAGAATGTATGGAGACATAGATTCAATCCTCAAAATTTCTGGAAGAAGAAGAATGTAAGTAGATTACCTGGAAGAAGAAGAATTTTGCCTGTCATTCCTCTGCTACCGCCGTCTCTTCCATGTCTCTTCTTTTGCTGCCACCATGGACAAGACCGCACCAAAATACAGAGAACCAAGAAAAACAAAATACAAAATGAATAGGACCAGCGTGCACGCTGAAACAACTAGGGAAAAAACTTATCAAATCAATCGAAGAAAAGAGTGATAGAAAATCCATCTTGACAGGAAAGAAGGAAGAAAAAATCTGCAAAAGAGGACAAGAACATTAAAAAAAAATGAGAATGAGTAATACTGTTTTCCTCATTTATTTATAATCTCTCCAATTTTTTAACTCAGTCTCCCTCCAACGGTACTTTTTTTTTCAATGTTTTTTTTCTTTTATTTATGTTTTTTTTTAATTCTAACGGTTAATTTGTTTTAATAGATTTTATTATTGTTAGAAATTCATTTGTAAAAATTTTAAATAATTTTATAATATGTTTAAGGAAAAATTATTCTTTTAATTACAATCATATTTAATAAATATAAGTATTAATATAGTTAAATTGATTTAGTTTAAAGTTATAAAATTAAAATTTATAAATCTAGAAATAAGTATTGAAAAATATTTGGTTAATTACAGTTGTTAATAGAAAGGTTTTTACTATATTGATCATAATTTGTTTTGAATGACAATTTCTCATATGTGCTAAAGTGAAATGATGGAATCTAAATTTGGTTTTCTTTCTAAATTTTGTTGAGGTTGAATTGTATGTGATCCACAGAAGGAATTATGACAAAATTGCCTTAATCTTTTGATATCTAAAATTTGGTAAGGAACATGTGATGTTTGGAAGCACGTTCACGAAATCTATTGAAATGTGAGTGTCGTGTTCTCCTTGCTTAGATGCCTAGGTATTATGACGGATTCAACAACTAGGTAACAAGGATTAGGGACAATAGGAAGGTGTGCAATAGACCTCGAACCGAAAAATATCTAAAGTCTAGCCAATTTCAAATATTTTACAAGTTATTTGAAAGCAGTGTTTCTTGTTTTATCTTTATTTTCTGAAGTATGTGAATACTAATATTAACCATTTCCTCACAAAGTTTCAAGTTTAATATCTACAACACCCTTCAAGATGACTCTAACACAACTAGAACTATTATAAAATCCAAAGTAAGGTTCCTACATACTTTTTAACCATTTTGCAACAATCAAAATGAAAATAAAGGATGCAAGCTAACTCGTGCTCGGTACCAATGTTGACACACAACTACACTTATCAATTTTATTTACATTTTATTACAACCTTTTGTGAAGAATGTCCAATATATAATGATACAATTAACATAGCACAGGACCTAAGGTTCTTGAATCATTTGGAAGAATTGAAGTAACTTGAAAGAAGGAAAGGTGATTAGAGAGGCTCCAAGTTCAACTCCAATTCCAAAGCCTATAGTCTTCTATAGTGATTATACATGCCACCAATGCATGTGGAACCCATAGGTTCACCCCATTACGCTATAGAGATAATTACATGCCCTAAACACAACAAACACAAAAAAAACACAAAGGGAGATAGGCTTGCACACACAACAATCATGAAGTATACATGTCATGCAATATCATAGACTAATACCGGATGAAAGGAATACAAAATTTATCGGGTGCTAATAAATACACATTAGGACATGGACACTATGATCAAGCCTACAAGCCACTTTGGGCTAAGACACATTGGGAGTGATCCCCTCAACCCACTTTAGTACCTAATCATAAGGCTCATCATGTTCTCCATGAATGCATAATCAAAATCAAAAGAAACAATGCAAACTCCCATTAATTCTATGAGGCTTTGGAATGAGAAGAAAAATTCATTTTCTGTCCCTTGCTACAAATTTAAGTTAATTTAACACATTTATCATCTTAGAGCATTACAAAAACACAACATATACAACTATCATAGTATCATGGTTTTTTTATTTTACATCCTAGGAAATTTGGGGCATAATTCACAAAACACCTCTTTGCACCAATTTGAGAAGATAAATAATTGTAAGTAGGAGCCTTTGAGCTTTATAGCATGATTTTATATGCTAGTCAACCTTCTATTTGACAAAAAAATGCCTTGTTCTTAAAAGCACACATAGGTGGTATTTTGCTCTCAAAATTGTCTTCTTATAAAATTTAACCTATCCTTTTGAACATACCTTTGACTTTCATATTAATATGAATATTTACTCAACAACCTCATCAAAATTTTTGACTCTTCTTCTATTTCTATATCCAACATTCATTATTTTTAGGGCTAGAACCCTTCATTATTATCAAATTCATTAGTTTTTTAAGATTTTATAAACACTTCATTAATGTCTGGTGTGCCTCGTAGCCATTTATGTGAGCATGTTACTCTTGATCTTCTATAGGAAGACTATCATCTCTAGGGAAAAAAATTGCATTTCAACAACCAATTAGATGATAAAACTGACTCTAATAGAATGGAGATATTGGGCTCACTAAGAATAATTTAAAATTACACTTCATCTTTGTGGTTATCGATGTGTCCTTCATATCCAACCTGCAAAAGATGAATAATCAATGCTATTATTGCAATAAAATAGGTGGAAAGAATGAACAGGCGCTTTCCTAAGATTTATGATATGAAACATGGTCTCAATATTCTAAGAAAAAGCTCACTATTTTAGACACACATGAAAACCTGAAAACACTACATATTCATGTCTTATTTAGCATTTTAGCCATTTCAAGGATTTGTTACCATTGTGGATTTTGGAATTTTGATTGTTTCAAGGACTATAAGATAGTTATCAATTTATTGTACTTCATCATCAAATTAGTCTTTTAATTCATTATCAGACATTAAACATTGTCACACATTGGTAAATATCAAGAATCTACGTGTCAATAGATTACCTGATTTTCTATTTTTAGGTATTATTTGGCATTTTAGTCGTTTTAGTGATTTTCTACCATTGTGGATTTTGGCATTTTGATTGTTTCAAGGGTTATAATATAGTTATCAATTTATTGCATTTAATTATCAATTTAGTCCTTTAATTCATTGTCAAGCATTGACAAATGTCAAGGAATCTATGGGTCAATGGATTGCCCGATTTTTTTTATTTTATTTTTTTCCAATCTTCACTAAATGGTGTATCTATATTTTCTTTGTCGGCTTCATATTACATCAAGGATTATAAGCTATGAAGTATTATCTTGAATATTTTGAAAAGAGTTCTTCTAGTTTAAAGTAGAACATCAAAACTTCTGGGATTGTCAAGAATTTCAAAAGATCATAAATTTTCGTAAGGAACTTGATTTCCCGAAAGAATGCAACTCCCAAAACATTTCCATTTTGATAAAGATTGATGGAAGCCTCTAAATAATTTTCACTCTTTCCAAACTTTTTTTAACATTTTACGCACACTTTAAGGATTTTACTTAATTGGAAGTCTATTATTTCATGATTTTAGGTTCAGATAAATTCTCAAGAAAACTTTAATCCCAGTAGTATACAAATATTACAATTTTAATTGAAATACAATTTTGAATGCTCATGATCACAACATGTTTTACAGTTAGAAATTTCAATATTATATGTGCAAATTCTAACAATATATTAAACCTTACAACTTCAAAATTTATCGAGAACCCAAGAAATCATATAATTTGAATGTAAGTAAAATGATATTTTGATTAATTTTGGATACTCAAAATTTCCTCAGCTACTCATCTTACCAAAGATTCTAGCCCCTATTGAGATTTATAGAGGATGGTGAATAAGATCCATAAGGAGACAAATCTTCCAATCCACACACATACACAGTTGCAATTATTTTTAGACTTTTTATTAATCAATAGGTTGGTATTAAAAGAAGGTCGAGACATTCCTTTTTACCACTCATCAATCACAATAAAATTTATACAAGAACTAGTTAAGCTTTCCAAGAAAATAGGATATCTATGGCTTCTTATGTTTCTAAGCTTTAGCCTTGCCTTAGGATTTCAACTAGCGAATTGGATATTCCATGAAGTCAAGCATTTTGAATGTTTTATCTTATTGTGCACTTTAATGTTTTACATTTGTAGTGCACTTTCAAGGTTTCTAGTTGGTTGGACACTCCATGGATAGGTAGATTTGCCAAAGTTACGCATTAAGACAAGTTTCACAAGGTTTTTGAATATGGTCCATTAAACAATTTGAGCACTCTCGGATTAGTTCTAATAGACCCTTCTAATTGATCTTTAGAAAGTCTGGTGTTTCTAAAAATTATATTTGTTTTATCTCAAAACCACAACACATTGTATCGAAATTGAAAACCAATTTGAACTTTGCATTTGAAACATGTTGTGGATGGGTAATTTTGATCTTTTGAGGATTCCACGACTAAAAGAATTCTTTAAAGTTTCAATTTTCCTAGATTCTAGCATCTTTCTCAAGTTTAGAACTTTACAACTTTGACGTTAACATCACCTTCTTAATTTTGGTTTTTAATGATATTGATTTTGAAGAATGACCAAGACTCAATACATTTTAGGAAAAAAATCTCTCAAAAAATCCCAAAGAGGAAAAGGAGAGGATGCAAAAGGCCAAGAAGGCCTAAAAATGAAAGGGGGTATATGTCTTAGATGGGGCATGTGTGCAATGCACAACAAATGGTAACTTTGCTGAGGAAGTGCTCCTAAATATTTCAATGAGAAGTACTCATGTTTTTTAACCCAAAATCTCTAGTTGATGTCTACCAAACTAGATCACATCAGAAGAAAACATACTCAAAAGGAAAACATGATATTTATTTGTATCAAGTAACTTTTACCTTTGATCATCTAAGTATGTGCTAGTGTGTTTACTCCAACTCAAAAATATTAGATCACCACAGTTCTATTGGGATGAGATATGTCAATATATCCACTTCAAAAGTATATCGAGTATTTCCTAACTACCAATCATACATTTATGGCCCTGGAAATGTTATCATTGTAATTCCTACCAATATTGGTCTACTACCAGTCAAGGGTCCATAGCCCTAGTAGAATTATTTGTATTTTCCCAAACTTAGAATTTCAATGTATTTTCTTTCTCTTTTATCGTGTTAAAATGGTTCCCTTCTTTCACTTTGCATTTGTAACTCATAAGAAGTGAAGCCTATGACGGGTTTAAGAATTACAATGGCGACTAAAGGACTTTAATATTTTTCACTTGCCATAACTTTCCTTTTTGTAGCTTCAATGATAAAATGATCTAAAAATGTTAGTAGTGAGATAAAAATAATTATTCCCTTCTAAGTCAAGCATGTATTTTGATCAAGTGAATCAGAAAAAGAAACAAAACCTAAATAGATCAAAGAACTTCGTGAACATTTATCAAATAAATCAATATAATGAAATTAACATTTAACATTTAGATATATAATGAACATATACCCAGTCACAAAACAAAGAACCAACTTTTGAAAAGCAAACTAAAACTAACCTAACCTAAAGAAAACCAAAATAAACTAACCTATCATAGAAACAAAGCCTATTCTAAATCTAAAAACAAACCTAACTGTGTACATAGAATACTTTAAAAAATAAGGCTCATATAGTTTGGATGCATGCATTACTTGACATGTTTTCTCAGCTTACGCAAAAGTAACAAGGTGTCAGTCATAATGCAGAGTTAATTTTGAATTAGAATTCACAACTAATTGTTCACTTTGCCTTTATCATACTCAATGGAAATGTTATGCAAAATCAACAATTAGCGAAATTTATCTCCATGATTAATCCATATATATGTCATGTTCCCTACATACCCATAATAAAATTGATAACTTTTAGAATCATACCAAATACTCTCTCTCTCTCTCTCTCTCTCTCTCTCTCTCTCTCTCTCTCTCTCTCTCTCTCTCTCTCTCTCTCTNCCACACTCTCTCTCTCTCTCTCTCTCTCTCTCTCTCTCTCTCTCTCTCTCTCTCTCTCTCTCTCTCTCTCTCTCTGTGTGTGTGTGTGTGTGTGTGTGTGTGTGTGTGTGAAGGATATAATGATTGACAAATGATAGTGGCGAGATACAACTAATGATTTCCTTCCAAGCCAAGTATGTATTCTAATCAAGTGATTTAGATAAAGAAAACCAATCTAAATCTTAAAGAACTTCTTGAACATTTATCAAAGAAATGAATAGAAAAAAATTAATATTTACCATTTAGATATAAACTAAACATATACATAGTCACAAATCAAAGAACCAGATTTCCAAAAGAAAACTAAAACTAGTCTAACCTAAAGCAAATCAAAGCAAGCAAAACCTATTCTAAAGTTGAAAAAAAAACTAACTATGTGTTTAGAATATGAACAAATGAGGATCTAATTGTTTGAATCCATACATGACCTAACATGTCTTCTCATCTTATGCAAAAGTAACAAGGTTTAAGTCATAGTGCAAAGTTTTGCAAGCTTATCTTTGAAGTCAGAGATATTTTTTTCACCATGTCACTCTCATACTTAATGGGAATGCCATGAAAAATCAATAATTGGGCCAATTAATTATGTTTATGATTAATCTATATACATGTATTGTTCCCTAAATACTCATAATCATATTGATAAGTTTTAGAATTTATAGAAAATATAGATACAAATTCTTGTACCTCTTTCTCAGATGGAAATTTTTGTCTACCATTCATCATTGTGTCACATGATAAGCTAACATTTGTAGCTTCATTATATTGTAGTTAATGATGGAACATTCCTCTTTCATTTGAAATATTAAAACCAAAATGAAATTCACCAAGGATCATTTCATGGAAAAATTTTGATTTAACATATTTAAACTCAAAGACATGGAACATTTCACCTATTTGGGTGTCTTTGTGTAGAATATGTAATGATTTTTTGTGCATTTATTTAAGAACGTCTTTATGAATATCAATTTCTTTGACATATAACACTTCATATTTCCACTAACATTGTTTTTCAGATACTACCTCCATTGTAGCATCTTGCTCATCTCTATTTGATGTGGTTATTTGATCACTTTCTTTAGTGTCATCTAAAATTTCTTGGACATTAACACTATTTAGATGGTTTTCCTTGTGTGATATGAATGTATCTATATTACTAAAATTAGTTAAATGTAATTAATTAAAGTAATTTGATAAAGAAACCACTTTATATCATCTGGAATCATATGGTTGATTGACACTTCATTTGGAGCAATAGGTAATCTTCATTTAAATTTATTTGTTGTTGCATGGTTGGGTGCTTATCTAATGCCCTGCCAAAAAACCCTCGAGGATATAAGAAAAACATACATAAAAATACACGGAATAAATTTTTTTTAAATATTTCTATTAAACATGTGCAACATACAAAGATCTTGAGCTCAAATATCAAGATTAGATCAAACAGTCAAACAATCGTTAAGCAACATTGCACAAGTGGAAGTCTAAAACCAATGAAACTCAAGCAAGAAAAGGGAAAGATCTTCTAACACCTTATAAAAGATACATGGGGTACTTAGACTCACCCAATACCCTCCCCAAAGTCTCAAAACTTAACTCAAAAATTAGACCTTTTTCTAGGTCCAAGGTATCATGGATGAACTCTATCAAGCATTAACTTGCACTCCAATGGCACAAACACCGGCCAAATTATCCCTAATTTTTTTATTCATAAATATCCTCCATTTATTTTGTGACTCTAATAGCTTCACAACACATTTAGAATGCATTCAAATAGATGCTCTGCGCTCCTGAAATCCTCTCCAGACCAAACTCTAATTATAGGGTTAAAAGTGTGCATTTGTAGAGGAGTGGCACCTTTCCTTACCAAAAGGGAACTTTTTTCACTATAAGGGTACCTTTTTTCATTAGAAAGGCATTTTTTCATCATAAGTGTGCTTTTTTGGGGAAACTCGACTACATTTGAATTGATTGAAAACCACAGTAGGATATTTCGCAACACTCTTTAGACAATGCCAAATGGACAAAGATTAACACAAATGCAAATGAATCTTTCCATAATTTGCTTTCACTCAATCAAAAACACAAGACAACAATGAAAGGGGATAAGACACCCTCAAAAAACCACATGACACCAAAAGACAATATCTAAGTTTATTTTATGCACCAAACAAAGTCTTCCTATGATAGCCTTTTATATCATTATAATATGTAAGCACCTTATTGGTGTGTACAATTTCATTATTATTTATTACGCACCTTAGTGTGTTTTCACCTTAACATGCATAATAAGATTTAATATGGAACTTAATGGACACCTAAATTTAAATATGGGTCCTATGTTATTTCAATTTCATTTAAAATTGAGTTAAACCTTTATTTCTAAGTGTACTCCTCAATTATTTCTCCAATCCAATAATTTATTAGATCATATTGATCCTATGTCATCATTTGTGGCCTTTGTATTTTGTCCTAGCCTTAAAAATAGTTGTTCTTCGTTATCCAACATCCCCTAGGTTTTTGAGGCTCATGCTTTAAATTTGAGCCATGATTGATGGGTGTACAATGGTTTAGGCATTCTATACCTCAAGTTTTTGGTTGAGATTTGAATCGAGGTCTCCTGTTGTTAATTTAGTGGGGTATTTGGATTTGTGGTCTACCCTCTCAAGTTTTAACCCTCAAAATATTGTGAGAGGTATAAGTGTTCTATCTCTACTTATTTGAGCATCCATTAGGAACCACAGGTAATAATTCAAGAACCAAGATCAAGATTTCAAGAGCTCTTTGGAATCCTAGCATTCTCAAGCATTCTAAGGCGCTTTCAGGGTAATCTTATCCATAGATCAAGCTTATTTATCTCATTGAAGGCCAAGCAAAGGATTCAACCATCAAGGAAGAAGATCTACACATATTCAAGTCTCTATATTCATTCAAGACTTCAATCCTTCTCTCTCTCAATCAAGCATTGTGGAAAAATACAACATCCACTACACAAGATTTTATCTTTCATGATTTCCTTTTGGGTTTTTGTGTTAAGTGAAAGCACTTGTATCAACATACTTGATCACATTCAAAGAATCATTTGCATTGCCAAGGTATGACATACTTTATTTTTAATATCATTTCAAGGTTGATTACAAACAGGGGTTTGACTAAGGCAAACCCCTCTTTACAACCTTCTTCCTCATTTTTTTGTGTGTAAGAATAGGTGGCAGATCTATCAAGACGTAATTTAGAAAGTGTAGGATCTGACAGATTATTTGTAAAAGTTTCAGACAAAAGTATATAGCATATAGCACCCAAGCTATCAATGCTTGGGAACAAAGCTCCCCAAGAATTATATACCCTTTGAATCTGCCTCAAATTCAAACCACAAGTTAGTATTATTATTTAGTTGTTTTAGGTCACTGCAGGTTCCTCTTTGATTTATGTCTACCTGTTTCTGCTGAAAGTTGTCATTTATGCTTATTTCGCCTTGCATCTTGTATCTCCCTATCATTTCCTCTCAAATCCAACTTTCCCCAATTCATTATCAACGAAGGATAATTGACTCATTTAGTTCTTAATTCCTACTTGATCCTATTGGTCCATCTTCCTTTTGATTTTGAAATAAGAGAAGAGGAATAATCCACATTGCTTCTATTTTCCTATTGTACATTTTGGTGAACCCGATGCACGACATTTCAACTTTTGATTTGGTGTTTACGTCTCATACATTGGATCCTTAGATCTAATTTGGGTAGTGTAGACACCTAAAAAGGTCAACACTCCTAGCTCCCCTTTTTAGTTGTCTTTTATGCCATTGGTCAATTTTGGGTCATTTTTTTTTATCAATTGCAAGTCATTTTGGATTATTTTGATTTATCTTTTATCTTGTCATTTATTTTGGTCATTCTATCACATTTTATCATTTTGGTGTGTATTTTTAATTAAATAATTTGGATAATTATTTGGTCAACATTCCAACTTTGGTTCTAGGGAATTAATCATTTAACTAATTCCCCCTATGTCCTAATGTCCTCTTAGACAAATAAATTTCATTTATTTATGCTCTCTTTATCTTTTTATTTCGCATTTAAATATAATAATATTTAAATGCTTTTTGGGTTTTTGGAGGAAATTTGCAAATTGGTTTTATTATCTGGCTCTTCTTTTCCCTCTTGTCTTTTCATTTCAGAATTATGACCATTCAGTTTTCAAATTGAATTTCTATATATTGGGCTTTCTTCTACCTTTTTTGGCTAACCACGATTTTCTAGTATCCTCACCGTTATTATGTTGATTTTCATATTTGTTTTTTAAACATATTAGTGCAATTGTCAACAAACAACAACATTAAAGAGGATAAAGAAGAAGAATGAAGCATCTTATAGAGTTTGCATGATTTTATTTTTCACATTTACATTATCTTGTGCAAATTTGTTTTAAAGCTTCATTGAGTGAGTAGGATAGTTGAATATTATATTTGTGCCTTTTTATGGTTGAGTTTTATCATATTTGGATACTAACGATTTTCCTAATCTACAAGTTGCTTTTATGGAGTTTCCTAAGTTAAATTGGTGTTTGATATCTCATGTTATTACACTTCTTCTTACTTATCTTTATTAATCATATGATACAACCTTCTTGCATTTCATAGTTCTTGTTTTCTTTCATGGTGTTCTTGCATATGACATTATGAGAATTTCAAATATCTTCCTTCCTTATAAAGCATGTTTACAAAATTTTATCAATATTTCATGTATTTTTCTCATTCAAATTTTAGCAAAAAGCATGAAATATATTGATTTCATAAGGGTCTTTGTTGATGAACCTAAATATCAAAATATCATAAACCACCTTAATCCTTCTCCTAACTATTAATCATGAGGATAGAGACCAACCTCCTAACAATCCCATATTAGTGAGACCTATATCCTCTCCTCAACCCACCTTAATGGATGAACTTAATGAAGCTAGTTTATGTACTTCTTTAGATGAATTAAAACACTATTATTTTTATCAAAGTATTTTTCATAATCCTGATGTTAAGCATTTTATTGATGATTTATCTCCTAAAATAACATTAAGTAGACATGAAGATCTTGATAAACCTTATTCTTCTTCTCCACCTAAAGAAGATAAGAATAGTGATAGGAATCTTAATCTCCCTAAAGATAACATTTCCCTCCCTATTCCTTTTTTATACCACACATTTTCATAAAGCTCAAGATTAATGTCCTTCTCCCTCTACATTATAAGGTAATTATAATTTGGGTTATGAAATTACTTCTCAACAAGGTTATAGTGTACAAGGTCTTGGTATTAATGAACAAGGTATTACAATCCCTATAGATCCTCCTACACAAGTTACTAGATGTGGTCTAGGATTTATACATCAATCCAACACCTTTCCCTCTTCTTCCATTCCTACGGATGCTTCTTCATCACAACAAGAACCTCCTCTAAACATTCTTTTACCAACACCATCCATTGTTACACCTCTTATTGATGACCATTTGGCTTTGGCTAAGAGAATCGTTTAGAGACTTAAATACGATGCTAAAATTCCTTTTCCTTTTAGACATTTTCCAAAGAATAAAAAACCTCATAATGGTGAATTTCTATGTCTTTTTAATCATAACAATAAACATTCTCTTGCTGATTGCATTGAGTTTAGACAATTTATTCAAGATTTAGAAGATATGGTGCAAGGAAACCAAAGAACATGGATGAAAATTTTTAAAATAATTAATTTTTGTGTCAAATAAGGTCCCATGGACCATTTTGTAAATTTTTGAAGTCATTTCATGTAGCTGGAAGCACTTGTAGACCCCGATGCAAAGCTGACAAGAAATTGTCAAATATTGTCAAATATGCGCATAAGAGGGAAAAACATGTCAATATGTTTCTAAATAGTATTTTTTCATGTATAAGAGTATATTGGACCTAATTGGATATATTTGTAATGGTTTGGGGTCATAAAGTTCATAGTTAGGCAAAGTTGTTATTATTGACAAAAATATTGTCAAGGCAACTTGGAGCATTTTTGACATTTTTTCTTAGTTGGGTTTAAATGTTGGTTATATCCCCTGGAAAGGCTATAGGGAAGTATAAATACACTCAATACATATATAAGAGGTGGTGATTGGAGATTTTTGAAGTTTGGATTGAGGAAAATAAGAGGAAACTCCTTAAAATTTTGTGTTTTTCTAGAAAATTTGTTGCTTTCATAATTTGTACGGCCATGTGCAATTGATATTTTTTTTAATATTATTTATTTTTCATCAATTTTGAGTGGATTTCATGGAGTTTTGGTCAATTTACACTCAATTGTCTAAAAACGGTATGTTTATGGAGGGTTTGTAGGGTTTGAAGATAAATTCAATGATTTCCACCAATGCAACTGATCAAATACCTTTAAATTGGTTCATTGAAGGTTCAAGGAGTTTATTTATTGATTTTTAAGGTTTCATATGTGAATGGTGAAGTTTTTCAACGTTGTTATGATGCTCTAGGCAGGTAACAATGTATGTTTATGCAAGAAGAGGACCTAATTGCAAAAGTGTAGTAATTATTTGAGAGGTTTGGTCCAAAAACACCTACCATTATTTTCATATATGTTTTATAAAGCCCAAATGGGTAACCAAAAATGGTCTTGTATCCTCCAGCTCAATTCTACACCAAAATGTATGCTCAAAATACCTCATTTTTTGCACTAATTAGGACCTCGAGACAACGTTACCAATCCATTTTTTATTGAACTGTTCCAAAACACCACATGGTTATGTTGAGATATGTTTTGAATAATCCAAATGGGTATCTAAAAATACAATTTTCTTTAGTATATTTTTCATGGATCAAAAGTTATGATCAATTTTATCGTTGGTAAGTGCTATTAGGTCTAGGAGCACCTAATGAAGGAAGTACCATTGGTTATTGTTCGAGGTTGATGCTCAATGTTGGAAAGGGTTGATTAATGTAAATTAATTCTATAAATGTCCAAAAAATAGTGGTTCCATTGAGAGTGTGTTGTATCCATGAAAATAGCCCTTGTAACCAAGTTTGCTTGCCCTCCAAGTTGTCATGAAGAATTGATTATGAGACCCTCTTGTAAAACCAAAACATTTGTTCACCAATCAATGAGTCTTGTTTGATTTTCATATATCCAAGTGTCCTCTGCATCAAGATAGATATCTTATTTTCTTAGCGACATACCTTATTCTTTTTCTTGATATAAAAAACATACCTTATCATTTCTCTTTCCCATTATGTTGTTCTCAACCATGTAATATTAGTAGTTTACTTCATTAGAGGGTCCTTATTTTGCATGATGTTAATTGTGAGGAACATAATGGGTTCTTTCCCTTGTCCTTCCACTTGGAGGGCATGGTCTATCTATCTTCTTCATTTCTCCTTCCAAACGATCCATTATCTTTGTTAATTAAATCTCTTATACTACGATTTCCTTCCAAGCCTAAACTGGTTTGTTGAGAATATTTATCTTTAGGGGATTGATATCCTTATTTATATTGTGTTCCTTGATTTGAAGTGCATATCTCTTGTAATGTTTTTCCACTAAGTTTGTATGATGTGTCATCCTTTATCTTTTTCCTTCATATGACCCATTTTTCTCTTTGTGGGCTTGCACCTTTTATAGCGGTACCTTCTTTGTAGCATGGGATTATTTGTTTCACGCGGGGCCTTATCATCTGTGTTAACAATATTTTTCATTCCTCAAAGAGAATGTCTATTATAAATGACCTTCCACTTAGGGAGCCTATGGTGTTTCTCTTTCTTTCCAAAGATCCATTATTCCTTTGTTGACTTGTTTCTTTTATAACATGATGTCCTTTATTGCAAGAATTTGTTTGTTTTACTGAGGATTTTCTCTTTTTCAGGAGATGTACATCCTTTTTCACAACCTTATCCTTTCTTGAAAGCGTATATCTATTATGAAAGATGTCAATTAGAGTATACAATGTATTGCATTTTCCTTTTCCTTCACCCTTGGGGGGAAAATTTTCATTTTCTAATTTTCCTTTCCCTTCTCTTACTACAAATCCACTTTTCTTGGTGTAGTGGAATTTTGTTATCATTTGACATTCTTTTCTTATACATAATTGTTCATTTCGATTCTGAATTCTCTCTTATGCAAGAGGCATGTATCCTTGATCAACGTCTTCCTAATTTGTAAAAGCATGTTCGTTCTAAACAAATACCCTCACTCAAGGGCTTAAATTGTGTCATCCTTCGTCAAGAATCCATTTTTCACCTAGCAATATGGGGGCTAAAAGGGTGCATTCTTGTTCTCCTCCACTCGTTTTCTTGGAGATGTTATCTTTGTTCAAGCACTCCTCTTGAAGGTAGATATCTTGTAATCTAGATCTCTTCCTCTCAAGGGTCTCTTCCGACTTGCAGATATCCTTTCACAATTATCTACTCCTTGGCTAACTGGATTCCTCACTCTTTGCTAGGGACTTTTCTATATATTCTTGTTTTAAGGATATCTCCTAGCTATTGGAATTAGGTATCCTTGTTCTCTTTTCCTTTTGATGTCACCATGGTCCTATGTCACCATCGTAAGGAGGGGGGCATACTTGCAACCTCCTTGTACATTATGTGCGTTTATTTGTCCTTTGACTAACCTCTTTTATTGGTCCTTTGACTAACCACTTTTATTGGTTCGTTGACTAACTGCTTTTATTGATCCTTAGACTGGTCTCTTTTATGGATCCATACGAAAAAAATATGATTTTCGTAGGATTGATCCCATAAGCTACCATGTGCACAAATCATTTTTCAAGGTAGAATTGAATAGAATAACATAACTTTCTAGACCATCAATTCACCTTCTCCCTCTCTCTCTTTGGGATGAGTGAAACTAGCATAATATAACTTGCAAGCCTTTCTACTTTTTCCTACTATTGGGACTTCAAAAAAATTCAAAATTTTAAGTTAAGCAAAAAAGGTGACCCTATTATATTCAATGTCCACTTTTAAGAGTCAGCCCTAGATTTTAATATAAAATCAGCTCACAAATCATCACCAAGATTTTGTATTTGATGTATCCTCGCGAAGGTTGAAGCTGCCAAAGTTTTCTTGTGAAAATTTCATGCCCAATAGTGAATGTTGTGAAGAATATTTATTGCCTCCATATGTAGTTCCAATGTGTGAGAATGTTATACACGGACACTCAAGAAAGCAATCTCACCGGTGTGATATACATATGCCTTTCATCGATCTCATTTATTTTCAAACAGAGGGCGTCAACAATATAAAGGGTATGATAGCCCGATAACAAGGGCATGTAAATAATCAGAGGAACATTGAACTATCGATAAAGGAGTTTGAGATAAGAGCCTATAATATAAACATGCCCCGATGAGTGTCAATGACACAATAAACATACAGTCCCACTAATAGAGAAATGCACTACAAAATGTCAGATCATCGAGGAGAATTATACCGATGAAAGGAAATTACAAAAGGTCTTCAGAACGTGTTATACCGATGATCGATGGAACCTATAACTATTAGGTGCAAGAAAACATGTCCTCTCCAGTGATGTATACTTGTACCGATGAGAGTATAGATGTTGGTTGAGGAGAGATGTGCCGATAAAAAATCAAATGAGAGAATGTTATAACCATGATGTGTTTTACTGATGTTGAAATTAAAGGAAGAATTGCTACAATCGGGATAACTTACGCCAATATAAAATTAAGAAAATAAAATATGATGATCAAGGGGAGTTCCAACGATATGACTTATTTTTTGTTTCTCCAATGAACAAAATGTCATCGGGGTAACTTGTCACTGTGGAGTATGAAATGTTGAGACCTTCTGATGGTCGATAAGAGATCGGGGAAAGGTATACCGATGGCAAAGTGACAAAAGATGTATCGAAGGGACACTCGAAGCGGTCTACTGATTGAATGAAATAAAATACATAAGGCGCGTGAGCATGAATTGATTGGTGTACCATACCGAAAGTCACAATGACAATAACTGTTGTCATGTAAGGGGGATTTCAAAATTCAAAATGACATGATGATGCATTGATGAAGAGAGTTGATGGAATTAAATGAACCACACGAAGCAAATTTACTCAAGTACTTCTAATCGGATTTATCAAAGATCTTGTAGGAGTTGTTAAGAAATGAATTAAACAAAAGGGACGAACATCTAAATTCTTCTGCTTGCAGGAGTAGGAAAACATAGTGCGACATAGTTTGAGGTAGGGGACTATATGTTGATTATCCTGAATTGAATTATTTCAATGGAGGGTTCAAGTGAGTCACAGAAGAAAAGAACCACAAAAAGGAGTGAGAAAGGAGAAAAAAGGAAGAAAATAGAAGTGAAAACCCCAGCGAGGAAGTTGAACTAGGACATGATAGACCAGATGCAAGGGCCATCCTCTAGGTCAAGAAGATCCAAACAATATTTTCCTGGGGCTGACAAAATTGAAGACTGATACCGTGATGTTGGAGATATTAAGACAAACATTAGAGGATACAAATTATTTATCAAACATTACAAAAGAAAGGATCAACCAGAACCAATTTGTAACCCATTGAGACTAAACCTGGAAAGATTGGTAGTACCTAATGTCTTTGTGAATATTGAATTGCTTAAACTTTTGGTGAGGAATCACAATTCACAAAAGAAAGGAATTTGTGATGTAAATGGAAATCCTTTTGGGCCCGTTTGGTAGCAGGAATTGGACTAGAATTGGCATTATCTAATTATGGATAATGCCAAATTCCATGTTTGGGTCCTTGAAAAAAAATGGAATTGGAATTCCGAAATTCTCATTTTGCCCCCAAAATGGGAATATCATCTTCCACCTAAATAG
>MU227536.1:1503330-1532733 GCA_018584345.1 Thuja plicata | reverse complement strand
AATTCTGACTAGCCTCTTCTCAATCCCAAACACAGAAACATAAATAAAATACATGAGGGATGCTTCTTGACGGTCACACTCCATAGGATGGATTATAAGAGTCAAAAAGCATCCATGAGACTTGACTAAATTCAAAATCCTACTCTACAGAAGTCTGCACGCAATAGAAACACACACAAAAAGCACAAGAAACTGTTCTTTATTGAAAGCCTGAAAAATTACAATGCAAACTAAAATCTTCTTCGCTATTCTACTCAGTCTCTAACTTCTCCAACCTCTGTTACAAATTTCCTTCCTTCATTTTATAACTCGGCCTGTTCTTGACTGTAACTGTTTCTAGGTTACCTACCGTCTACAGATTCTAACTACCTCAGCTCTTCATCTTTCTCCCGTAACTGTCATCAAATCATCATCAGCATGGTTATCTACGTGGACAACACTTTCCTCCGTGGCGTTCTCTTCTTACCTTTCCTCTACGATGTTGACAAGTCAACATATTTTCTTCCTCTGTTAGTCGCATTGTCGCGAGTCCTAATAACTATGCATGCGACCTTGCGATGCCTTCTTGTCGCGCGCTCGCAACACTTCTACACGAGCTGCCTTTTTTTCTGCGACTGTGCGATGCATTGCAGTCGCGCTCTCACAACACCTTGAAACGAGCTGTCGATTAGTCTGCGACTGTGCGATGCATTGCAGTCGCGCTCTCGCAATGTTTTGAAACGAGTTGACAATTACCCTGCGACTCTGCGATGCCTCGTTGTCGCGCACTCGCAATGGTTTGAACCGAACTGACGATTACTCTGCGACTCTGCGATGCCTTGTTGTCGCGCACTCGCAATGCTCATAAACTAACTGTCTGTTATCCTGTGATCACGTGATGCATTGGTTATCGCTCACTCGCACACTTATGAATTTAACCGCTGATCAACTCGTGAGCTTGCGATACATTATCATCGTGTTGTCGCACCGGTTTTACACTAACCGCCAAATTCCTTCCGACTGTGCGATTATACTGTCATCGCATTCCCGCGACTCTTTTCCCTTAACCGCCAGTAACCTGCCGACTGTGCGATATACTACTGTCGCATCCTCGCACACTATTTCCACTTAACCGCTGATCTTCTGCGATTGTGCGAAACATCGCCTTGTCGCACCCGTTTCAACGTAACCGCCCAACACCTTGCGACTGCGTGATAAGTATAATGTAACTGGCCCGCTCTTGTGCTAGGAGTTAAAAAGATGAAGCTGTTAGCGTTTGGGGAAAACTGCTAACTGAAACCGAACTAACTGTTAACCGTGATCTGCTCCATTGATCACTCTGTTTAAACCTGCTAGGGTTTCAGAGCTAAAACCCTAGGGTGCTCTGCACCAGGGCAATTATGGCATTTTTCACACTCCTAGATAGGAAGCAATAGGTCAATTTTAGTGATTGATATGCTTGCTAACTCTTGTTTTTCACTCATACAATGACTTATTGAAGTGTTGTGTTGCAACTAACAGGTACACAAAATAACACACACACTATGTTGTATACATTATTGAAACCTAATTCACACCATATATGCCATATTCCATTAGAACCATTGTAATGCCAATCACATTTATATTTTTGACAATTATACTGTGAGACCTAATCCTTTAGTGATACTTGTATACGATTATTCAAGGTTATAGATACCACCATTATTTTTGTATTGGTATCTATTTTCTGCATTTAATGAGATGCCTATAGTATTATTATAGTGTGTTTGTGTTGTCATTTCAGTTAATTATGTGCATGTATGATCATACAACTATTTCCATGTTTATAATGTTTGACCTCATCTAGGGAAATGTATATTCTTCGACAATTATATATGAAACATATACTTGGCATGTGTTGAGTGGTTTCTAGTATTGGGAACTTTTCCACCTTTCTTCATCAGTCTAAGTTATTCCCTAATGGTTCCATTATACTCACTTTGTGTACGTTTTCAAATTTCAGTGATTAGTGTTATACCTCAAACCCCAATATCAGTAATGGTCTAAAACCCCTAAACCCAAAGTGTTCAAGTGGTAACAAATGTTTATGTGTGATATTGGGAATACATTTGACTAGTCTAAACATGCAAACTAGGAATTAATCTCATTCGCATCAACCTACACTTAAGAATAATCTAACTAGATCTAACTTCAAAACAATTACAAAGAGTTGGGATCAAATGGGTGATTGAATTATTTTTATTCTTTGTTTTTTTGTTTTGATATGATTGGATAAGATATAACAAAACTAGGTATAAAGTTGTAAATTTGACAATAATAAACATAAATAGTAAGCTACATAACATATATACAAACTTTAAGAACAATCTGGAAATAAGAATCAGAAAGGAACCCGTCATCAAAATTTGGGCCTCAAAATGCATGACTAATATGGGGCTTGTCAACCTTGTCCTAAAGCTATTCAATGTAGATATCAACAAACAAATTCTAGATAGCCTTACAATACTACAACAAGAAATACTCCCCACTAGTAATTCTCCTGCTCCCGCTCCCTCTCTATGCCCTCTCACTCCCACTACTATTGGGCATTCTCCTGCAGTGTGTGAGCCTGCACGGAGTGTTCCTAGCTTGAGCGACCTCGTCCTGGCTCCCGAGGATGTTGGTGGTTATGGCATGGGTGGTGAGATTCCTATCTTTGTGGCTAGGGATTCTTTTGTGGAAGGGATTCTATCCTCCTCTCAACTGGTGGTGACCATTCTTGCTTCCAAGGATGTCATGGTGCCTCCCAAGGTTAGGGTTGTTCTCCCTTGGTGGAGCTTTCTTCTACTCCTGTTGGTTCTACGGCTAGGGCTACGACTGCTGAATCTACGACAGCAACTCTTGCTTATGGGGTTTCTAAGGAGCCTCTCATTTCTGTGGTCAGGGCTGCCTTGAAGTCTTTTGTGGGGCCTATTCCTTTCCCCATGGCTGCTCCCATCACTCTTTCTTTGGGTATGGAAATGATGGAAGAAATAGATCACTCTTTGTTGATCCTTTCCAATCAGGTGGCTATTTGCAAATTTAGGGGTTTCTGGCCAAGCCTCCCTGAGCTTCATGCTTGGATCTCCAAATGTTGGGAACACATTATTTCTAGTAAGATTCATATGTTCCCTTTGGCTAAGGGTTTTTTTGTTACCAAATTTGACAGTATGGAGGATAGGAATCGTATGCTTTGCAGCCATTTTTTTAGCTAGGATGATTGCTTTGTACTTATGGTTAAACCCTAGCATGAGGACTTCAACCCCTCATTTGATACTTTTAATAAAATGCCTCTCTGGGTTAGGCTTCCAAACCTCCATCTTCATCTTTGGGGGGATCCCCTTTTGGAGGAGGTGGGTGAGGATTTGGGATACTTCTTGATGGTGGATGAGGAATAAACTAACATTCTTTACTCTACCTATGCCCGTATTTTTGTGGATATTGATGCTTCTAAGGGTTTTCCTGCGGAGATCAAGCTAGTTTCTCTTAAGGGGAGTTGGATTCAGTCTTTGGACTATGAAGGTATCTCCTTAAGGTGTAGAAGATGCTTTCAAACTGGTCATGTTGCTACCAAATGTAGTCTGGGTAAATCCAGATGCTCAGTTTCTTGGTGGAAAGGTGCCTCTTATCAACATTATACGATTGAGAAGAGTACTTCTCAGTGGAGTTTTTCTCAGGTTGTCACTCCAGACTCTAATGTTGCTTCCCCACTACTGAAGGTGGGAATGTATCTTCCCCTTGCAGATGCTAGTGGTGTCAAGCATGTTGACTCGTCATGTGCGGAGACTCTCCTTGCTGCCTCTGTCCACGAGCGGGTTCCTGATTTAGCTGGCTCTGCTGGAAATGTCTCCTCTTTGTTGGTTGGGTCCCGATCTCTTGCTGGTACGTGAGCTATTGCTGGCTTTGCAGGTCCTCTTATCTCTCCCTCTTTGGTTGATGTTTATGGTAGAGCTTTGGGCTCTGGATCCCTGTTGGTTGAACTTGTGATGGGTGTTGGAAATTCACTGGTTGTTGGGAAGTCAGTTATAGATTCCCTTTGCTGGAAGAATGTGGTTGCTAAAGTTGAGGATGGATATATTATGGTTAAATGAAAATATTTTAAGAAATCCTCAACTCTATTTGATATGACACTTTGATCCCATAAGAAGGGGTCTAAGAGTTAATCTTGTTGTGGGTTTTTATCTTTGACTGTCATTTCTTAAATGCTTCATCTTTGGCAGTGTTTTCTTGGGTGCTCCTTGGGGGGTCTGGCCTTTTGGTCAGGCAGGTCTATTGTGTGTTGGGATTTTTAAAGCTATATCTCAAGTTTCTTCTTTATACAGGGTTTTGGGACCCCTTCAAAGCCTATTTTTACCTTAATCTAAAAATAAACAAATTCCATATTAGGATGTCCCATTTATCATCTCCCTAAAATTTCATTGAAAAGGTGTAAAACTATGAGGTAAAATCATAACGTCTAGGGTTTTCTGCTTCTTCAAAGTGTGAATCTCTTCATCTTAATGTGCGCAATCTGAACTTGGAATCCATCTCTATCAAATCTAAATTGTTGCACTTAAGAAAATAGAAAATGGTGTTGGGTTGTACAGGGGCTTGTCTAAGTCAAGCCTCTGGCAAGAATTAACCTCTCATACAATTATTGTTTATAAAAATAGCTTGCCCCCAGAGGGAAAAGGCTAACTCTTAACTAAAAATGTTGAATTAACAAATATTATACATTTTCTATGAATTCTCCTTGCCTTCAAGCCTTCATGAATGCTTGTTGTTGCTAGAAAGGAGCTCATGAATGTATTCTATCATGGAAGAAACATATGAACTTGATCATGGATGTCATCTTGAATGTTTGACCACTCCATTGCATTGAAAATGACTAAAATATTTTCTCAATTCTTTGACAAGAGAAGTAAACTGCTTGTTGTGTTATATACAAATGAGGGGGTGATGCTTTCTTTTATACCTAAACTCATGAAATGTATTCATAATTTTGAAAAACGTTTTTGATTAAGTGAAAACAGGTTTTGAAGGGGACCTAAAACCCTTTACATAAAGGTCATTAAAGATATTCAAAGACAACCCCTAATAAGGAACAAATCAAGACCAAAGCGGAGTTTTAACAACAGGCTCCCTCAACCTAGAACAAACAATGCACAAGAAGAACTATAATAAAACTCAAACTAGAGAAAGGATAAAAAATCCCAACCTTAACCTATGATCATCCAACATTAAGATTTTCCTTTGGACCCCTTCTTGTGGGATCGAAGAGTCATATCAAAAGAGGGTGAAGACCTCTTAAGGTGTTTACCTTTTACCCTGATTAAGCCTTCTTCCACCTTTGCAGTGTCACCCAACCAGGCCCCTGAATCCATCACTGAAATACCAACACCCGTGAGGGGGGAAACACTCGGCACTGGGACTTCCAGCTAAGAGCCAGGGCTAGCCATAGCCCCAAAGACATCCACAGCCAAAGGAACATCACCAGTAGATTTACTAGCAGTAACCCTATCATAATCCATTACAAAAGCAACGAGAGAAAAACCATTAGAACCTGCTAAAGGGCTAGCATTGGTTGAATGGACAACAACAACAAACATACCAACATAAACCCTATCACAATCCAACACTAAGGCAACATGAATAGAGCCAGTATAATCAAAAGAACCTGGATTAGTAACCTGCAATAATTTCAAAGAATGTTGACATTAGGAGTATTTTCCCATTGAACCATTTTTGGATTATTGAAGGGTTCAAATTTGGGCCCCTTTTAGCTAGACTATGGCACTTTGCACCATAGTTCAAAGAGACTAGCGCCCTAGCACAATCCTCAAGGCAAGAACAAGGCAAGGAGCTAGAAAGTTGTTGAACGTCCAAAATTAAGCATTATTTTGAGCAGAATCAATGAATCTTGAGGGAACAAAAAGAAGAGCACTATATGAGGATACAATTTACAATACTATAATGTGCTTACATTAATTTATGTTTTCCATAAAATTTAATATGAAAATAGAATTTGTGGCTTTAAATCATAGTTTAATGTTTGAAATGAAATGTGGTTTATGTATATTCATATATAAAAGTTGTGAATAATTAGACTAAACATATGCATTATAAAATTAAAAAGTAATATATAATTATTTAATTTCAAAAAAGCAAACTTTTTTGGCTTTTAAAGAGGAAATTGGTTCATTTTTTACACTTAGGTCAAGACAATAAAAAAATCCTCCATAATATCCTAAAGAATTTTGTCGATGAAATTGGTTGTAATTTTGATGCAGGAGCATCTTGGGTCCTTGGCAATCTTGCATCATCCAAAAAACAATCGATGTTTTGGTGAACCTTTGTTACCAGTTTTTGTGTTTGTTTCTATTCTAGGTCACTGGTTAGGCGATTTCTGGCTCGGTGAAGTTCTGTGGATCTATGTGTGGCTGACTTGATTTGTTGGATAGGTCCTTGAGAAATTAATTAAATGTTGTATTTAATTTGGGTTAAGGCCAACTGGGTCTAACACGTTTCTCAGGATATGTAAAGTTGGTTGAGGTCGACCTATTTGTGTTTTATATAAATTTAGGACTTACAATCATTTGGGTAAAAAATAAATAGCGTGGAAGAAGTTTGGAGAAGGGTTGAATAGCAGAGAAGCTGATAGAGGATTTCTCTGAGACTTAGGAAGATCTAGAATAGGTCTGAGTTGGGTTTTGTTGTTGTTTTTTCTTTGTACTTGGCCTAAACCAGGAAGGCCTTACAATACAACATGTATACATTTTTTTTTATTAAAAAAACTTGCTGTTTGGATGCAAATCATGTTGTTGTTGATTGTATCTTGTTGATTTCCAATGTGTTGATAATTGGTACAAGGATTTTACATCTCCTTTGGGGATTCTCTATCCTTGACTGCATCAGATGGTATCAGAGCATGGTTTGCTCTTCTTGTGGTGGCTACCTATCTAAATTTTGGACTTGTGGTGATCATGTGGCGTTGTTTTGAGGTTGGATATGACTTGCATCAGCAAAGGTATTGCACAAGGTATCTGGTAGGAGGATTTGTTGCTACTTGTTGAGTTGTTCTTGAGAACTAGGATTTTGCAAGGGTTAGGGTATCATCTTTGGTGAATCAGATCATCGATTGGAGGCAGTTACACCCTAAATCTAGAAAGGATGCCACCAATAATGATCCCTAGGTTGATGGAGAAGATGAAGGAAGATCTCTGAGTTGAGATTAGGCATGAGATTACCAGTTTTAGGAATGAGGTCATGGAAGGGATCAGGATTGTTGTTGTTAGATTGCGCAGAAATCCTAGATCTGATGATGGTTTTAAGGAGGTTGCAGAAGGATTTGGAGCTACTTATGTTGTTAGATCTATTGGAAGTGATGGATCTGATCGATTGATGATACCTATAGAAAATATTGGTGTTGGTTATAGGTTGGAAATATCTAATTACTCAGGTACTTTGAATCTTAAAGACCCGATTGATTGGATAGGTGAGTTAGAAGATATTAAATATCCTTGGAGCGTAAGGTTGGCTTGGAAAAATTTGAAAGTTCGCGTAGCTTAATGGTGGAAATAATTGTAGAAGGATCGAGAAGAGGAAGATGAAATGAAGATACCTCAGTGGAGGCTGATGGTTGCAAAGTTGAAGAATAATTTCATACCTAAAGACTATGAATTTGAGTTATTCAAGAGGTTGCAAAACTTGAAGCAAAAGGATATGAGTGTGAAGGATTACACCGAAGAGTTTTACAAGGTAACCATTAGATTTGCTCACAAGGATCTTTCTAAGGAAAAGGTGGCTAGCTATGTGAATGGTTTGAGGTTCAATATTCAGGATGAGATGAGTATGCTAAGGATTGGATGTGTTGAGGAAGCTTATCAGTATGCCCTGAAGGTAGAAAATAAGGTGAATAGGAAACATCAGAATAAATCGAGATGAAGAGAGAATCAAGTTGTTGGTGGTGATAAGAGGAAGCAAGTGGCTGAAGTAGAGCCTAAACCGATTACACCTAAGGGAGGTAATGGTGGTAAAGAGTTTGGGGTTAGTTTCTTTAAGTGTGGCTTTAAAGGACACATGGATTTTCAGTTTAAGGAAGACAGGAGAGTTGCTTGTGTGAGTGAAGAAGGTGGACCATCTACTGGTGCTTCTTACAATGCTCCTGAAGAAGGGGAAACTCTTATGCTCTGAAGGTTGATGGTGAATAAGGATTCAGAACCTTTGTTATTAATAACTGAGAGGGGGGGGTGGGGGGTGAATCAGTGGCCTCAAAAATATTCCAATAATCAAAACTTAAAACTTAGTACCACAAAATTACACCTCTATTTATATTTAGTCCTGTAAGATGAATGCCTCCAAATACTTATATCAAATTACTACTTGTCAGAATGCTTTGTAAAACCTTCTACTGTATGTTTACCAATAAGTAGTATAGTACTTTACCAAAATATAGTAAATAACTAGTGTATACCGATCAATCCAGATTACTTATGTGAAATGCAAAACAATAAAGTAATGACTCATAAACACATTGACACATGGATTTTTAATGTGGAAACCCTGTTAAGGGAAAAACCACTGGGCCCGGTAACCCAAATTTTCACTCTTCTGAAGTGAGCTTGGTGAAGAGCCAACCCTGTTAAAGGTTACAAACACATTGTTAGGTGTGACCTTGTTAGAGCATTTAAATAAATAGTTTGTCACTTAGTATTTGGCATCTAATGCTACCATCCTTGATCAAACACTCACTTGGCCTGTCAATAGGTATCGGGCATATCCAATGTTACTTTGTATGATCAAACTTTTTGATACTCCTTGGGATGTATCTCAATTAGAAAAGACTTTTAAGTCCTGCTCGGTTAAGATACTTGATGCTTCAATGGTTAAATTGAAACAATAAATTGATCTGTTCACATATACAACTAGAATTGTTAATTTTCAAATCTATTGTAAGTGCATTACCTTTCTGATCAATGTTATGAATTCCATACCTTTGCTCCACACTGTTATGCTCTATGATGTTGTATCATTGTTCATCGATGTCTACAAAATTTATCTATTTCCTCAGCTTGATTGATCAGGTCTAAATGAAGATTTTCTTCTCCTTTAGAATCTCTTTAGCATCTATTCTCTTGTCACTCCCCTTATTCACATTGAATAAGATTGTCTCTTATATAGACGTGATTTCACCGTTTCTTGGCTTTCTTGATCTTGGCGTGATCCATAATTCTTGCCAATTAGATTTAAAGAAAAACTCATGATTTATCTCGTAGAGATCTTCTTGCCAACTGGACAAAGCAACTTTAAATCCTTTACTTATCTTCGGCTTTATCTTGTCGATTAAAATAAGGATAAGTACCAGTTAAGTCTATTTTTAGCTCTTGACAGCTAAGCCTTTTTTTGTTTCTGAACTCTTTGTTGTGTCGGTCAATACTTCAGTTAGTCATCAGTGACAACTGGCTGTTCCGTCGGTGAGACTTCAATTGTCTTCGGGATCTCCGTCCATCGGGAAACACTGTAATTATGTTCGTCGTATTACACTGTGCTTTGCTCGTCGGGTAACACTGTGACTTTGCTCGTTGATAATGTTGTGCTTTTGCTCATCGGGTAACACTGTGACTTTTCTCTCGTTGGTTTACTCTGTCGGTCGGTGTGCACTATGCTTTGCTCATCGGGTAACACTGTGACGTTGCGTGTTGGTAATGTTGTTCTTTTTCTCATCGGGTAACACTATGACTTTGCTCTCATTGGTTTACTTTGTCTTTCGGTGTGCACTATATCGGTGTATACAGTCACTTTGTGAATACTTAACTTGTATGCATTACTAATAGCATCGCCTTTGATTCATTGGTTCTTTGAAGTCTTTATCAGTATTTTCATGACCATACATATTATATCAAGTTGACATCAATGACAATACAATACATTAATTGATTTAATGCCTTGCATTTAACTTTCTGTGTCTTGGTAATCATTAATTTAACATCTTCAAACATTCAATCAGTTATAGTTCATCAATCTCTCCCTTTGGCATTGATGGCAACACACTACATTATCACTAATACAATATGAAATATAACAGTTGAAGTTCATCAAACTACCAATTTTATGTACTATAACTAATACAAATATCTGGTCCTCGATAAGCTCACATAGCTTAGATTTGATTCTTGCAGCTCTCTATCTATCTTCAATCCCTTCACTGGATAGATGTAGAATATTTCTTCTTCTGATGTGTTGTGTTCTCTTCTTGTGTCACACTCTCTCTCCCTTTGACTGTTCTTTTCTTTTGATGTCTCTTTTCACTCTTGTCAGCAATCTCTCCCTTTGTATGTACTCTCCCTTTCCAGTTACATCTCTCCCTTTGGATAATGTGATAATGGATATAATCTCTCCCTTTGACAACAATGCCAAACAAATATTTGACAGTAATGCCAAACAATCCTTTCTATCCATAATATATTCCTTGAATTTTCCAATCCATCAGCAATATAACAACTCTAGTGCTCGGTGTATATAGATACCTTACTATGTACAAATGTATCTTTGAAGTCCATCTCTTTGCTTGCATAAATATGAATGATATTATGATAATATGTAGGCTAATGAAACCTTTTATTCATCTTACTAACCACTAGATAAGGGTCTGACCCCTAGTCTCTTTCTCAAGTACTCAAATGCATCCTTGGGCAATGGCTTGGTGAAGATATCAGCTAATTGTTCCTTTTATTGCACATACTCAAGTATCACCTCCTTTTCTTGAACTTGTTCTCTCAAATAATGATACTTGACAGCAATATTCTTTGTTTTAGCATGCATGACTGGATTCTTGGAGATGTTAATTTTACTTGTATTATCACAATAGATAATTATTGGTTCAAGAATTTTCATATGCATACCTTACAGTAACTGTTTGATCCATGCAATATTTGAGTAGTTTGCAGCAGCAACAACATACTCTGCTTCTGCAGTAGACTGAGAGATGCATCCTTTCTTCTTAATGATCCATGTGACAAGTCTGTCACCCATAAAGAATGCTCATCTAGTCGTGCTCTTTCAGTCATCAATGTTTCCAGCCCAATCAGCGTCGGTAAAGACCTTAAGTTCAAATTTGCCTTCTCTTCTATACCATAAGCCATAGTCCTCGGTATTCTTCAGATATCTTAGGATTATTTTTACAGGAGTCATATGTGATTCCCTGGGATTAGCAGAAAATCTTGCAACTATTCCTACTGCATGTGCAATATCTGGTCTAGTATGTATAACATACATGAGTTTGCCAATCATTGATCTGTACAAAGTCTGATTTACCTTAGTTGAATTGTCCTTCTTTGTCAGTTTACATCCAGTTGCCATCGGTGTTCTAATTGGCTTGGAATCTTCCATCTTGAATATTTTCAGCACTTCCTTTATGTATTTGGATTATGCAATGAAGATACCTTAATCTTGTTGCATGATCTATAGACCAAGAAAGAACTTGATCTCTCCAAACATAAACATATCAAATTCTTTTCTCATTTCATTTGCAAATTATTTGCATAGCATATCATTGCCTCTGAATATGATGTCATCAACAAATATTTCAACAATCAAAATGTTAGCATCAATATCTTCCTTCAAATATAGATTACTATTTTCGCTAGTCCTTACAAATCCAATACTTATGAGATAGGAATGAAGTATTTCATACCAGGCTCTTGGTGCTTGTTTTATTCCATACAAGGCTTTGTGTAGTCTTCACACCATGTTCCTCTTGTATGGATCAACAAACCCTTCTAGTTTCTCAATGTATACCTCTTCCTCAAGTATTCCATTTAGGAATGCAGACTTGACATCCATCTGGTATACTCTGAATCTTTTAAATGCAGCATAAGAAAGTAATATTCTCACTCCTTCTAGCCTAGCAATGGGTGCAAAGGTTTCTCCATAGTCAATCCTTTCTTCTTGTGCATGCCCCTTGCATACTAGTCTTGCTTTGTTTCTGGTGACTTCTCCATTCTCATTCAGCTTATTTTTGAATATCCATTTGGTATCGATGACATTCTTATCTTTTAGTCTCGGTACAAGTGTCCATGTCTTGTTTTTCTCAATCTTCTCAATTTCTTCATTCATAGCACTAATCCATTCTTCATTATCAAGTGCAACATTGATAGATTTTGGCTCAAAATACAAATTAGACATCTTGTGTTTAGAGACTTACTTCTGGTTCTCATACCAACCTTCTTGTCTCCTATGATCTGGTTATGTGGATGGTTCCTTCTGACATACCTGGCAAGTACAGGTTCAATTCTTTGTCTATCATCTTGATCATCATTTTGTCCTTCATTTTGATCTCCATAGCTTTGGACATCATCTTGAGCAATATCTTGATTTTTGGTATTTGCAGCCTGATGCTCGGTTGCAATATTCTGTTGCTCGGGACCTATATATTGTTTCTCGGGTAGAGTGTCAGGTTCTTCATTGTAAATAAACCTGTTGTAGTCCTCTGGTTCTTTTGTGCTTCCCTTTTCATTCTTCTATGCAAATTCATCTATCTTTACATTTGCACTTTCAACAATTTTGTTAGAGGCTTTCTTGAGACATTTATAAGCCTTTCTCTTGGTGGAATACCCTAGAAAGATACCTTCATCACTTTTGCAGTCAAGATTTCCATTTAAATCATCTTTTAAGATATAAAATTGACTACCAAAGATCTTGAAGTAACTTACATTAGGTATGTGACCATACCATAGCTCATAGGGTGTCTTCTTGGTGTCTTTCTTCAATTGTACTATGCTCAATGTGTAAACAACAGTACTAGCAACTTCCCTCCAGAATATTTGGGTGATGCCTTTCTCTATCATCAATGTCCTTGCACAATCAACAATGGATATGTTCCTTCTTTCAGCAATTCCATTTTTTTGTGGTGTTCTCGGTGCAGAGACTTGTCTTTTGATTCCATGCTCATTGAAAAAGTTTGTGAATTCATCTAAAATAAATTCCCCTCCTCTATATGATTTTAAGCATTTTAATTCCTTAACACTTTTTTTTCTACCATTGCTTTGTACCATTTAAACATCTTGAATGCTTCTGATTTATCTTTTAGAAACATAACTGTCATCATTCTAGAGTAATCATCAACAAAGAGAATGAAATATCTATCACCACAGTAATTATTTGTCCTCATGTGTCCACATAAATCAGTATGGACTAATTCTAGAATGGCATCAGATGTATGGGTTTTTCTTTTGAAACTAGACTTTGTCATCTTACCTTTTTGACAATTTTTGTAGATGATATTGTCTAGCTTAGTCATCATCGGTAAGCCTCTGACATTTATCTTTTTGCTTATCTTTATCATGTTGTCAAATTTCACATGACACAATCTTTTGTTCCACAACCATATGTCTTCATTTCTAGCCATTAAGCAAGTGGTGTTAGTATCATTTAGATATAATAAGTTACCTTTTGTCTGCTCACCGGTACCAATCAACCTTCCTAATTCATTGAAGATCTTTGCCTTCTTATTTTCAAATTCTACTCTATGACCTGAATTGTTCAACTGAGAAACACTTAACAAATTATAATTCAGTCCTTTAACCCAGTAAGCATTTTCACATTTAATGAGGTTATTCAACATTATGGTTCCTTTACCTTCAATTGGACAAGGTGTATCATTACCCATTCTTAGTGAACCACCATTATAGTATTCAAAAGTCTCAAACTTTTGCTTATCACCGGTCATATGGTGAGTGCAACTACTATCTATGATCCAGACATCATTTTTACTAACTTTAGATATGATTGCAGTTTCTACATACCTTTCTTCATCTTCATCTGAATCATCCTTCATGGCTACAAATACCATCTCGATGTCTTCTTCTGATTCGGTGTTAGTGTCATCATTTTTTATGTAGCTAGGTAATTGGTCTTCTTTCCTTTTTCCTTGTAGTCTCGGGTGTCTCTTCTTTTTGATTGTCAGTTGCTTCTGTAATCACCTTTGTCAAACTTCTTTTCAAATGATCTGTCATTACTTCTGTCATCTTTTCTTCTGTTAGGACATCTTGTAGCAAAGTGTCCAATCTCTTTACAATTAAAACAAACAAGTGGTAATTTACCTTGTATTTACCTTTGCCTCTTTGCATTCTTCTAGCCATAAGTGCTTCAATTTCATCAAGATCTTCTTCTTCACTTTCACTATCACTATATTTTCTCATAGTGTGTTTATGACTTGATTTACTTATTCTCAAACAAGATTTGAATGCAATCTCTATATTTGGTAAGACACTATTGTCAAAGCTATTCATCTCAAATGAAATCAGCCTTCTAATCAAACTATCTAGAGTAACATTGTTATTTGCTACTACTCTCATTTCTTGTATGGCAGATACTCTAATAGCATAAGTAGGCAGTAAATTTCTTAGAATTTTACTAACCACTGTATCTTCATCTAGTACACCTCCAACTCCTTGGATAGCATTGACTACCTCTTTGATTCTTGTGTTGTACTATGTGATGTTTTCACCTTCTTTTATTCTGAGATCATCAAAATTTCCTCTAAGGCTTTTTGCCTTGGCTCTCAGAACATTTTTATCACCACCATTTACAAGCTTCAATTTTTCCCACATATGCTTTGCAGTTGTGCATGTTTTGACATCTTCAAATTCAGCATCAGAGAGTAAGGAAGCAAGCTCTATTATCATGCATTTGTGCTCATGCTTCTCTCTCATTTGTTGAACTATGAGTGCACCCATGGGCAACACATATTCAGTATCTAAGTATTGAGTAACATCATTTCCAATACCTGATAAGTGGAGTCTTATCGTGCTTTTCCATGAAGCAAAGTTGTCTTTGTTCAACTTGGGCACATCTCATCTGTTCATCTTGTGATCTTTAGCTTAGGTCTTGAAACCTTCCTTCTAAGCACACAAGCTTTGATACCAATTGTTAGTAATAACTAAGAGGGGGGTGAATCAGTGGCCTCAAAAGTATTCCAATAATCAACCATTAAAAATTAGTACCACGAAATTATACCTCTGGTTATCTTTAGTCATGTAAGATGAATGTCTCCAAATACTCATATCAAATTACTACTCGTTGAAATGCTTTGTAAAACCTTCTACTGTATGTTTACCGATAAGCAGTCTGTTACTTTACCAAAATACAGTAAATAACTAGTGTATACCGATCAATCCATATTACTTATGTGAAATGCAAAACAATTAAGTAATGACTCATAAACACATTGACACATGGATTTTTGACGTGAAAACCCTATTAAGGGAAAAACCACTATGACCGGTAACCCAAATTTTCACTCTTGTGAAGTGATCTCGGTGAAGAGCCAACCCTGTTAAAGGTTACAAACACACTGTTAGGTGTGACCTTGTTAGAGGATTTAAATAAATAGTTTGTCACTTAGTATCTGGCATCTAATGCTACCATCCTTGATCAAACACTCACTTGGCCTGTCAATAGGTATCAGGCATATCCAATGCTACTTTGTATGATCAAATTTTTTGGTACTCCTTGGGATGTATCTCAATTAGAAAAGACTTTTAAGTCCTATTCGGTTAAGAGACTTGATGCTTCAATGGTTAAATTGGAACAATAAATTGATCTGTTCACATATACAACTAGAATTGTAGATTTTTAGATCTACTATAAGTGCATTACCTTTCTAATCAATGTTATCAATTCAATACCTTTGCTCCACACTATTCTTCTCTATGATGTTGTATCATTATTTGTCGGTGTCTATAGAATTTAGCTCTTTCCTCAACTTGATTGATCAGGTCTGAATGAAGAATTTCTTCTCCTTCAAAATCTCTTCAACATCTAGTATCTTACCACTCCCCTTATTCACATTGAATAAGCTTGTCTCTTATATAGTCGTGATTTCACCATTTCTTGGCTTTCTTGATCTTGGCGTGATCCACAATTCTCGCCAATTAGATTTAAAGAAAAACTCCTGATTTATCTTGTAGAGATCTTCTTGCCAACTAGACAAAGCAACTTTAAATCCTTTACTTATCTCCAGCTTTATCTTATCAATTAAAACAAGTATAAGTACCAGTTAAGTCTATTTTTAGCTCTTGACAGCTAAGCCTTTTGTCATTTCTGAACTCTTTATTCTGTCGGTCAATACTTCAGTTAGTCATGTTGGAGATTTGCCTCTATGCAAATAGTTGTTTGTATGTTTGTCATTGATGACAACATATAATATACAGCTGTATCTTATATGCAATTATCAGTACAAATGTTTTGAAGCTATGCATGTTTATTTCCATGGTGTATACATGTTCTAGATGCTATGTGCATTCACGCTGAGTCAGATATGAAGTTTCAGTTGAGTTATGTTAATCAGTTATGTCAGTTACATCTTCTGAAGTTTATCTATTAAGAGCCGACATAAATACGTCTCTTGAGTTGCACCTATCTTTGGGATATGTGTGTTTGTATTAATGTTTAGTTATGAGTCAATGATGATTATCCAAAGGCACTAAACTTGTTTTAACAGAATCGTGATGTTGGAGTTAATTTGGTGAAGCCAACTTTGTGAAGCATCGCGTCTATTCAATTTGAGTTGTGCGGTCCTAATTTTGATTACGTGCTTGGTTGAGCCAAAAAGGAAGTTGATGAAGTGTTTCTAGATACCTTTATGACCTTATCCTTGGTGAAGATACATATAGCAGTTCAAATAAGTTCGCTAAGTGTGAAAATGAAGTGAAAAAGAAAAGACAGAGCAGAGCAAAAAGTTAGACATAATAAGTTGAAGATCTATGTGAAGAAACATAAGTAGATTACAATTCATTGGAACTGATCAAGACAGTGGGTCTACTCAAATAATTCATTTACCAGATATAGTGTATATCTATTCTACTGAAGGTTGTAGCCTTCATCATTTTAGTAGTGAGCTTTTGGACAGTGAGTCCTCACCCCTAATAGGGTTGTTTGTAAAAGACTCCTAACAAGGTCCGACCTTTAACCAGGTCTCTGTACTTCTTGAATGGTAAAGATAAACTCCTAACAGGGTTGTAAGATCTTCTAACATGGATCATTATAAACTAGTGCAGTTATTTGTGGGTGCTAATTCCCACCGGGGTTTTTACCTAATTGGTTTCCCCGTAACCAAAATTGTGAAGTTGTCTATTGTGTTATCTGAATGTGCATTTGCTTTATGTTAAAATATAATTAACTGGAGAAAAGAATTGAATTAGTTGATAACTAATTCACCCCCTCCCCCTTAGTTATCCTTTGGGACTATTCCAACAATTGGTATAAGATTCAAGTGCCTTGGAGAGAAAGCCTAACAACTTAAGGTAGATCAGATGGCATACTTCAGGAAAGAGAGTCCTAAGTTCGATGGAGAAAATTATCTTGACTGGAAGAATAAAATGATAACACATCTACAGTGCGTGGGTTTTGAGATCTATGAAGTTGCTACACAAGTAGTTGATGTTCCTACTCTAAAGGATCTTGCAGAAGAACACTCTACTATTAAACAAAAGGAAGTATTCACTCAGAATGGTATTGCCAAAGAAGCCCTAATCAGCGCCCTATCTGACAATGAATTTTCAGAGATCAAAAAGGCAGATAAATCTTATTCAATGTGGAAATACTTGGAAGATATGTTTGAAGAAAATATACAATAACTTAGAAATGCTACCTGAAGAAAACATTAGAGCTTACAATCAGAGGATTAATGAAGCAGTATCAAGAATCAAGAATAATGGTGGAGAAATTTCAGAAGAAGACATAATGGACAAACTGATGACCACACTTACTGCAAATTATGAAAGCAAGATAAACATCCTAGATGAAACCATGCAATTATGAAAAGACTTCAAGAGAGAGACTTTTGATCAACAAAATATCTGCATTTGAGACATCAAGACTGAAAACTAAACCTAAGAGTGAAACAACCTTTAAAGCCTCAGTTCATGGTAAGAAATTCTCAAGCAGCTCTAGTAATAATGAGAAAGAAGAAGTGGATACAGAACTAGAAGAAATCATAACTATGATTGCCAAGAAAGAAAGGAAAGGAAAAGGGAAATATGAAGGACAACTACCATTCAAATGTTTTTCATGCAACAAAGTTGGTCACTTTGCATCCAAGTGTCCTAAAAGAGTCAAGAAGTTCAGATCAAATTATAAACCCGAATACACTAAGGAACGCTATCATGCTGAAGATGGTGTAACCGATGGTGACTCAAGAGAAGATGAAATTGGATTTTTTACCATTAAATACATTGAGAAAATGCTTGAAGAAATGGACAAAGAAGATAAAGAAAAAGTACAAGAGTTAGCATTAGTTTCCAAAGCAAACATCAGAACAGACTGGATCATTGACAGTGGATGCTCACACCACATGACAGGTGACAAAGATAGGTTTGTACATCTAGGTAAATACAAAGGTGGCATGGTTAGATTTGGAGATAACACTCCCAAACCTATCATAGGGAGAGGATCTATCACTTTGGATGGAAAGAACAAGACAGATGATGTTCTATATGTTGATGGCTTACATCATAACCTATTAAGTGTTGGACATTTGCTTGATAAAGGATATCAATTGGAATTCAAAAACAACCAGTGCATCATTAACAACAAAGAAGGAGACATGCTTGGATCAAGTTCAAAGACAAAAGGCAATGTCTTTCAGCTCAATTCAGAAGTAAGTTGTTTTGTTGCAAAAGTAGATAACAATTGGCTATGGCACAAGAGACTTTGTCATATCAATTTTGATAATATAGTAAAGATAAGCAATGTAAAGGTAGTAAGAGACCTTCCTTGTATTGCGAGACTAGTTGATACAATGTGTAGGGAATGTGTGATGGGAAAGCATGTGAGGTCATCATTCAGAAGCAAACAAAACTCAACAGAAAAAAAATTGGATCTAGTGCATACAGACTTATGTGGTCCCACTCAAACAAGATCATACTATGGAGAGAGGTATTTCATTTTATTTGTTGATGATTTTTCCAGGATGATGTGGGTTACATTCTTAAAAGAAAAATCTGAAGCCTTTGAAAAATTTAAAGCATTCAAGGCCAAAGTTGAAAATGAGTCTGGATTAAAGATAAAATGTCTGAGATCAGATAGAGGAGGAGAATTCACCTCTGACCAGTTTTATGACTACTATGAAGAACATGGAATCAAAAGACAGTTAAGTGCACCTAGAACCCCTCAATAGAATGGGATAGCAGAAAAGAGGAATAGTGTCATGTCCCCTTTCTAGAGTGGACATCAAAGACGAAGGAGTTGGCCTATCATTGGAGTATCATAGGCTAGCGGAGATGGATAGGGACTCATTCAGTGCATACAGTGATCGTATGTTGGCTTTACAGGTAGTTTGGAGCCAGTTTGGAGTAGTTCCTATATTTTAGGGGATATCCCTACTTTTTAGGAGGATGTGGTAGTTTCCAGATGTGAGGTCCCATTCGACCATTCCATGGTTTCAATTTCAAGATGATAGGGTGTGTTCCCTAGTTTCTAGGAGCGTCCCTAGATTTTAGGGATGGGACTGCCAGTTGACCCATCTTGTTCGGCATCAATCATAGACATGTGACATGGTGGTAAATATAGTGTTGCAGTGCAATTCCTTGATTTTAGGAGGAAGTTCCTACTTTTTAGGAGGGGAATTCCTACTTTTTAGGAGGTGGTGTCAGCTTCCAGATTTGAGGTTCTATAAGGTCATCCCTTGGTTTCAGTTTCAGGAGATTTGGGTGTGTTTCCTATTTTCTAGGAGCATCCCTAGATTTTAGGGATGAGACTGCTAGTTATCCCAAGTTGTCCGACATCAGTCACAGGCAGATGACATATTCAGTCTCAGGATTTTGGGGTGTTTCAGGTGTTCTATGGCTATTTGGGATATATTTTAATATATTTAAATATTTTCCTAAGTTAGCATTTTATTATTTTAAATAAAGCTATTTATATAGCTAATTGGAGTAATAAGGGGTTTTTGGCTTCATTTGGTCAGGCAGGCCTATGTGTTATAGCTCGTTGGAAAGGTCTTGAATTAATATAAATTATTTTCATCATCCGGAGACCTTCTGGTACATCAAGTTATGTTATTTGAAGAAAGGGGTGTTTTTCCTATACATAAAAGCTTTTTAATTAAAATATGCCATTTTATAATAAAGGGAAAAGCATATTTTCCCTTTAGGGTTTGATTGGCTTTGAGAGGGAGATAAAAGGGGATGTTGGCTCATTCTTTGATTATCTTTTACATCTTCATTCTTGGTATTTGCAATTTTTCTCTGAGGAGCGATTCTAGAGAACAAGGATGCAAACCCCAGAGTCTTGCTATTGGGACGCAAATCCCAATAGATGGTTTCAACAACATTCTACAATATTATTTCAGATTTGAAAGAGAGTGTTAAGTTTCAGCATTGGGAGTGCTTTTGCAGTGTATGTTGGGGGTCTTGTTTGGCACGTTGGGGTCTTCAGGCTGCCTTGGTGTGACTACAGTAGCTATATGGCTTCCTTTCAGTTGGCACGTGATCAGTTGGTTGGCTTACATCACCCATCTCTGGCCTTGGTGTGTGGCTGGTTCATTCTTGCAACTGGCGTCATCATTCCTTATTTGTAAACACCCTTGCAGGCATACTGGATGCATATCTTGCCTGGTACGATTTGTAGCTATTCTAGTTGGGTGGATATTATACTATTGCATATTGTTTTCAACCTACTTCTTATTTGCTACAATTGTTATTTACTGTTTTACTTATATTTGGAAAATACAAAGAAAAAATAAACAATCCTTCTGCAACTTCTGTAAAATTCTCTAAGACCACAAAGAAAGCGCAGGAAAATCTATTGTTTTAATTAAAATTTACAGAAGTTCAGCCAAAGGATCCTCTTGGGATCTTTCAGTGGTATCAGAGCTTGCATCTTGCCAGCCTGTAGGGTTTGAGGGAATTGGTCTTGTCAAATCTCAGGAAAGATTATGATAATTTATATCAACGATTGGGTAATTACCAGATAGTGGAATAAGTGACTTCTATGCATCCAAGTAGAGCTGATATACACAGATATTACACACACGGGAAAGCTTAAATAAATAAATTGAGTGAGTAATCAACACTCTATTGAAATTGAATGGATAGGTACAGGGGAACTTATAACAGCAGACAGAAGAAACCATAAGATAGTTTGTCTAAATTTAAAAGGCAAACTGATGCCTTGGTTAAACAGTTGGATCATAGTCGGGATATTTGGAACAAGCTTAGTGAACGGTTGTCAGATCCGGCTACCATTGACAGGGCGGCTAGATACATGGTTTCACTCTTGGATAGTTCTTCTCGCAGGACACAGGATATGAGATAGGTTGACATGGTGAGGGAGGTCATGAGAGACCTACAAGATGATTTCACAGCTACATGTGAGCCTAGCACATCAGTTCCAGACATCAGTGCCCCTCCAGTTGAGTTACCCCACATGTTTATTGTAGGGTCATTACCTATCTCAGTGGATGAGCACATGACAATTACACAGGCTGACAGTTGCATGGAGACTCGGCACTCAGTTGATGATTCGGTGGTACAGCAGGAGTTGACACCTGCAGTTGATTTATGTAGCACACTAGATTGTATTATAAAGATAGACAATGAATTATGTTAGATTGCCATGATGATAGTTCTATGGTTGAGGTTGAGGGGGTTGTTGTCTGTGGGAGTGTTGTAGTGTTGGAGGATATGACGGTAGACTCTGGATCACCAGAGGAGGAGGATACCACATTTGAGGATTAACTTGAGGTGTTGGAATCAGATAGTACAGATTTGGATAGAGGCAATCCCGAGATTGGGTTAGTGCAGGAGATGCCAGTATTCTATTGTGTTGAGGATTTGAGTATAGAGTCCACATGTGATGATACCAGTGTTGAGTTTGAGACAGTAGATACAGACTCATGCCAACATGACTTGGATTCATTTGTTAGTAGGGATTCAGATGAGGTTCTTTCTGGGTCACCTGAGGAGGTAGAGCCTTTGCTAGCATCTTGGTTTGCTTCAGATACTTCCTATGTGACTCCTGAGGATGACTCCACTAGTAGTGAGCCATGTCAGTATCAGACCTTGGGAGAGGACTTTGAGTTGTTGGTGAGTGCAGATGGGTCTCAAGATCTAGATGGTTTAGCAGTTATAGAGGATGGGGCAGCTAAGTCTGTTGAGGAGATAGATTCTATAGCAGCTTCCTCAAGTACAAAGGAGTTTGACGGAGATGTATTAGATGCTAGTACTCCATTTGAGGATGTGAGTTTAGTTGTTAGTTCACAGAGCTCAGTTGGCAGCACATTGGTGGATAGTGTTTCTAAGAGGAGTATTTTGGGTACCACTTCTATTCATAGTGTGGACAATGTGCCAGGGGTGATGCATAGGAGGCCTATTATTCAGAGTCATCATCTGTCTAGTGAGTTGAGAGTCAGCGAGCATGATATTGTTATTGCATTCAAGAATTTTGCTGCTACTCGATAGCTGCTGGTTGTTCATGGATGGGGTGCTCCTATGGATGATGAGTATGGTAGTTGTTACTTGTCTCTAACAGAGATTCATGCCTTACGAGAGGCTGTCAGAATTTTGAGACAGGATTATTTTTGGTTAGTAGCCGACCGAGATCACCTACTTGAGTGGGGAAGTATAGCATATGAGGCACTCTTAGATAGAGAGGATGAGGTGAGTGAGCTTACTCAGGAGATCATGATGACTTTTGAGGTTTTTGAGAGAACTCAGTTGACTCTCCAGGAGTCACTAGTTCAGTTAGCAGAGGTGATTGTGGAATTGGAACAACTTCAGTCTACACCAGCACCAGATCCAGTGCAGTTACATATTGTGGTGTCTGGTGAATTGATGATGTCCATAGTTGGGGTTGAGGGATGTGATGGAGTTGGGGATACATCCACCCTTGAATCTAGTGTTGGAGGTATAGGTTCACTTCCATCAGATACTTGTGCAGTTGAGTTAGGCACTGTAGTAGAGGTTTGCGGTGTGCCTGACTTTGGGGTGGATATTTTGGTTGGGATGGATACTCCAATTGGTACCATTGCATAAAATGATATAGTATAGGATGTTGTGGGTAGTGTAGTGGACCCTTCAGTGTTCATTGTTTCTGTTCATGACACTACTCCTTTGATTGCTCAGTAGGGAGACATGGTATCACCTGAGTTGGTTGTTAGTGATCACATAGTTGGTGATGATAGGAAGTTGGCTACATCACAGTTACATGATGACCAGTTATGGGTCCAAGGGGATCAAATGGATGCTACCACCTATAAATTATACTGCACAAAGTCATTCTTGGATCACCTTCTTGAGAGTTTAGAATTTCAGGAGGGATCTTACCGAGCTTCTGAGGGTGTTCTCATCCGGGGTGCTGGTACAATTTGGCATTTGGTGAGAGAGATTGTAGGTACCTTGACTATGATGCTCCCTCACAGAGATTTCAAGGTTGGGTTTGCTAAGAGGGTCACCTAGGACCCTATCCAACCAGTTATACAGAGTTTGAGATTGGAGCCATCTTTGGGTTTGCGACTGGTGGATGATGAGCCTCTGACAGAGATCAGAGCAGTTTATGGTTGTTACACAGTGAGGAGTGCTCATTATTTTTTCTTTGACCCACATGTTGATGAGATGATTGCACATAGACGTGGGTTGGCTCCTAGTCTTTATCATCCATTATGGGATGGGTTCTTGCCATCATTAGTTGATGGGAGTTTTGGCTGCAAGTCAATAGTAGGTGGCTTGCAGAGTTATGGTGACTCCAAAGATTATATAGTGTGTGGATATCCAGGTCCTGGTACAACTTTGTTCAGGGGTATTCATCACTTTTGTGCAGATGGTATACACACTCAATACAGGTCAGTTGGGTGTGCATGGGGAGTTCAGGGTGTATGTGATCTGAGTCACCCTTACATCTTGGTTTTTGATGGTCCCGAGATCTATTTCTCTTGGGGTCGAAGCAGAAATAGATTCAGTACTAAAGTCTAGGTGAGTGGTTGTTATGGATTTTTTTTTAGAGTCATTCCATTTTTTTTGGGGGGATGCTACAAGAGCCTACACTTTGCGCAAGGGGCATGGCTTATATTTTTCTGTTGGATCCAGGTGGATTGTGATGTTTCTTGTTCTAGTGATTGCTTGAGGACAAACATTCTTCAGGAAGGAATGATTGTCGTGTCCCCTTTCTAGAGTGGACATCAGAGATGGAGGAGTTGGCCTATCATTGGAGTATTTTAGGTTAGCAGAGATGGATAGGGACTCATTCAGTGCATACAGTAAACGGATGTTGGATTTACAAGAAGTTTGGAGCTAGTTTGGAGTAGTTCCTATATTTTAGGGGATATCCCTACTTTTTAGGAGGATGTGAAAGTTTCCAGATGTGAGGTCCCATTGGACAATTCCATAGTTTTAGTTTCAAGATGATAGGGTGTGTTCCCTAGTTTCTAGGAGCATCCCTAGATTTTAGGGATGAGACTGCCAGTTGACCCATCTCGTTCGGCATCAATCACAGACAGGTGACATGGTGGTAAATATAGTGTTGCAGTGCAGTTCCTTGATTTTAGGAGGTAGTTCCTACTTTTTAGGAGGGGAATTCCTACTTTTTAGGAGGTGGTGTTAGCTTTCAGATTTGAGGTTCTATAAGGTCATCCCTTGGTTTCAGTTTCAGGAGATTTGGTTGTGTTTCCTAGTTTCTAGGAGCATCCCTAGATTTTAGGGATGAGACTGCTAGTTATCCCAGGTTGTTCGACATCAGTCACAGGCAGATGACATATTCAGTCTCAAGATTTTGGGGTGTTTCAGGCGTTCTATGGCTATTTGGGATATATTTTAATATATTTTAATATTTTCCTAAGTTAGCATTTTAATATTTTAAATAAAGCTATTTATATAGCTAATTGGAGTAATAAGGGGTTTTTGGCTTCATCTGGTCAGGTAGGCCTATGTGTTATAGCTCGTTGGAAAGGTATTGAATTAATAAATTATTTTCATCATCCAGAGACCTAGCACATCGAGTTATGTTATTTAAAGAAAGGGGTGTTTTTCCTATACATAAAAGCTTTTTAATTAAAAGATGCCATTTTATAATAAAGGGAAAAGCATATTTTCCCTTTAGGGTTCGATTGCCTTTGAGAGGGAGATAAAAGGGGATGTTGGCTCATTCTTTGATTATATTTTACATCTTCATTCTTGGTATTTGTGATTTTTCTCTGAGGAGCGATTCTGGAGAACTGGGATGCAAACCCCAGAGTCTTGCTATTGGGACGCAAACCCAAATAGATGGTTTCAGCAACATTCTAATTATTATTTCAGAGTTGACAAAGAGTGTTAAGTTTCAGCATTGGGAGTGCTTTTGCAGTGTATGTTGGGGGTCTTGTTTGGCATGTTGGGGTCTTCAGGCTGCCTTGGCATGACTACAACAGCTGTACGGCTGTCTTTCAGCTGGCACATGATCTGTTGGTTGGCTTACATCAGCCATCTCTGCCCTTGGTGTGTGGCTGGTTCATTCCTACAACTGGTGTCATCATTCCTTATTTGTAAACACCCTTGCAGGCATACTGGATGCATATCTTTCTTGGTATGATTTGTAGCTATTCTGGTTGGGTGGATATTATACTATTGCATACTATTTTCAACCTACTTCTTATTTGCTGCTATTGTTATTTACTGTTTTACTTTTATCTGGAAAATACAAAGAAAAAAGAAATAATCCTTATGCAACTTCTGTCTAATTCTCTAAGACCACAAAGAAAGCACATGAAAATCTATTGTTTTAATTAAAATTTACAGAAGTTTAGCCAAAGGATCTTCTTGGGATCTTTCAAATAGGATAATACTTGACACAACGTGCACTATCATGATAGAAGGAAAATTTTCCCATACCTACTAGAGAGATGCAGTCAATACTGTAGTCTATACTATCAATAGAATTCAATTAAGGCCAAGCACAGACAAGACACCTTATGAAATTTGGTTTGGTAATGTACCTACTGTAAAATAATTCATAATATTTGGAAGCAAGTGCTACATCAAGAGAGATGACAACATTGGCAAGTTTGATGCTAGAAGCGACAAAGGTATTTTTATTGGTTACTCTACTAAAATGAAAGCTTATAGATGTTTTAATCTAAGATTGAAGAAGATCAATGAAAGTACTCATGTGAAGATTGATGAGAATTTTATGATTCAAGAAAGATACTATGAATGTGCTCCCATGATTGAAGATGAACCCAGACCCATTAGTAAGGACACAGTCATTGAAGAAATGTTTGACTGTATTGATGTTTCATGCAACAATTATGAACCAAGTGAAGAAGAATCATAGATTATAGATGAGAGTGTCACTCCTAAGAACTAAAAATACACATCCAAATACCACTCTAAAGAAGACATCATTGGAGATCAGAGCGCCAAAGTCTTGACAAGATCCAAAGCAAAAGGTTCAACCATTGATAAAGAGGTATGCTTACTTTCACAGATTGAAACCTTAAGTGTTGAAGATGCGTGCAATGATTCAGATTGGAAAAATGCTATGCAAGAAGAACTAGATCAGATAATAAAGAATGATACATGGGAACTAGTCCCTAGACCTCATGACAAAAATATTCAGGAACAAAGTGGATATTCAGGAACAAGATGAATGAAGAGGGCACAGTGGTAAGAAACAAAGCAAGATTAGTATGTAAAGGATATGCACAAAGAGAAGAAATAGATTACACTAATACATTTTCCCCTATGAGAAAACTGGAAGCTATCAAATTGTTTTTGGCTTACGAAACATTCAAGAACTTTAAAGTATATCAAATGGATGTTAAATCAGCCTTTTTGAATGGTGACTTGAAGGAAGAAGTCTACATAGAGTAGCCTGAAGGATTCAAACTTTTAGAAAAACTAGACATGGTATACAGACTAAGGAAAGAACTATATGGTCTTAAGTAGGCCCCAAGAGCTTGGTATCAGAGACTTGATGGTTACTTTAAAAAGATAGGATTTAGAAAAGGAGCAGCAAACTGTAATTTATTCATAAGAGAGACAGATGAAGGATTACTACTCGTTGCTATTTTTTTTGATGACATTAACTTTGGAGGTAATGAAAAAATTAGCACAGAATTCGCCAAAGAGATGAAAAGTGAGTTTGAAATGAGCATGATTGGACCTATCAAATATTTTTTGGGATTGAATGTAAAACAAACTGACAAAGGCATATTCATAAATCAGTCTAAATATGTGAAGGAGATATTGAAGACTTTCAAAATGGAAGATTGCAAACCAGTAAGCACCCCCATGATAACAGGAAGCAAGCTTTCTAAAGATGATGATTCCACAGTAGTTGACAAGACACTATACAAGTCTATGATTGGAATACTCATATATCTTACTCAATATAGACCATACATTTCCAATGCAGTTGGCATTGTTGGAAGATTTGCAGCTGAACCTAAACAAAATCATCTAATGGAAATAAAAAGAATATTCAGATACCTAAAGGGGACTATAGACTATGGCTTATGGTATCCTAACTCAGAAAATATACAACTTCATGTGTATATAGATGTAGATTGGGCAGGTTGTGTTGATGATAGAAAGAGTACATCAGGAGGAGCAGTATTTCTTGGAGACAGGTTGTTTACTTGGACAAGGAAGAAGAAGAATTGTATCTCACAGTCGACAACAGAAGCTGAGTATGTTGTAGCAGCAGTGAATTACTCAACAATGGTATGGATCAAACAGATGATTAAAGACTTTGGTATTCAGGTTGATATCCTATTCTTATTCACTGTGATAACACTAGCACTATCAATATGTCAAAGAACCCTACGATGCATGCAAAGACAAAACACATTAAGATCAAATATCATTTTCTAAGAGAGAAATTTGCAGACACAGAAGTAAAATTAGATTATGTGAGCACTAAAGAATAGCTAGTAGATATTTTTACAAAGCCTCTATCAAAAGATACTTTTGAGTATCTCAGGGAGAAGTTGGGAGTAATTCCCTTTCCCAAGTCTAATTAGAATTTTTAGCAAAGAACATCAATCCTTGGTGACTGATGAATAGTTGACTACTCTACTTCTGGAGTAGTACATGTGCTTAATGGTGTTTGACACCCTTTTCCATTGATGTCAAAGGGGGATTATTAGTAAGGGGGAGCATATACTCTGGGGGAGTATATAGTTAGAAGAGTCACAACAGTGAAGAAGAACCTTTGATGAGGATATTGAGAAGATTGTAAAAAGAAGGAAGACACTTTGAGTTAATGATATCATATGTTTCCATCAATGTCAAAGGGGGAGATTGTTGGAGATTTGCCTCTGTGCAAATAGTTGTTTGTATGTTTGTCATTGATGATAACATATAATATACAACGGTGTCTTATATGCAATTATCAATACAGATGTTTTGAAGCTATGCGTGTTTATTTCCATGGTGTATACATGTTCTAGATGCTATGTGCATTCATACTGAGTCAGATATGAAGTTTCGGTTGAGTTATGTTAATCAGTTATGTCAGTTACAGCTTCTGAAGTTTATCTGTTAAGAGCCGACGTAAATACAGTGTCTCTTGAGTTGCGCCTATCTTCGGGATATGTGTGTTTGTATTAATGTTTAGTTATGAGTCAATGATGATTATCCAAAGGTGCTAAACTTGTTTTAACAGAATCATGATGTTGGAGTTAATTTGGTGAAGCTGACTTTGTGAAGCATTGCGTCTATTCAGTTTGAGTTGTGGGGTCCTAATTTTGATTGCGTGCTTGGTTGATCCAACAAGGAAGTTGATGAAGTGTTTCTAGATATCGTCGTGACCTTATCCTTGGTGAAGATACATGTATCAATTCAAATATGTTCGCTAAGTGTGAAAATGAAGTGAAAAAGAAAAGACATAGCAGAGCATAAAGTTAGTCAGAATAAGTTGAGATCTATGTGAAGAAACAAAAGTAGATTACAATTCATTGTAACTGATCAAGATAGCAGGTCTACTCAAATAGTTCATTTACCAGATATAGTTTATATCTATTCTACTGAAGGTTACAACCTTCATCATTTTAGCAGTGAGCTTTTGGACAGTGAGTCGTCACCCCTAACAGGGTTATTTGTAAAAGACTCCTAACAGGGTCTGACCTTTAACCAAGTCTCTATACTTCTTGCATTGTAAAGATCAACTCCTAACAAGGTTGTAAGATCTTCTAATAGGGATCACTATAAACTAGTGCAGTCATTTATGGGTGCTAATTCCCACCGGGGTTTTTACCTAATTGGTTTCCTCATAACCAAAATTGTGAAGTTGTCTATTGTGTTATCTGAATGTGCATTTTCTTTATGTTAAAATATAATTAACTGGAGAAAAGAATTGAATTAGTTGATAACTGATTCACCCCCCCTCTCATTTATCCTTTGGGATGTTAGTAATAACTAAGAGGGGTGGGGGGGGGGGGGGGGAATCAGTGGC
>MU227536.1:1471388-1497971 GCA_018584345.1 Thuja plicata | reverse complement strand
ACTAACCTTAGATATGAGTGCAGTTTCTTCATACCTTTCATCTTCATCTGAATCATCCTTCACAGCTACAAATACCATCTCGATGTCATCATCAGGTTTGGTGTCAGTATCTTCATCTTTGCAAGCAACTAGGTAGCTAGCCTTCTTGCATTTATCCTTGTAGTCTCAGGTATCCTTTCTTTCTGATTGTCAGTAACCTCTGTAATCTTTGTCATCACCTCCGTCAGATTTCTTCTCAAAAGATCTGTCATTACCTTTGTTATCTTTCCTTCTGTTAGGACATCTTGCAGCAAAGTGTCCAATCTCTTTACAATTAAAGCATACAAGTGGTAACTTTCCTTTGTATTCACCTTTGCCTCTTTGCATTCTCCTTTCCATGAGTGCTTCTATTTCATCTAGATCTCCTTCTTCACTTTCAGTTTCACTATCTCTTCTAGATGTGTGTCTCTGATTGGATTTGGTTATTCTCATAGAAGACTTAAATGCAGACTCTAAGTCTGGTAAGACACTATTATCAAAGTTATTCATCTCAAATAAAATCAGTCTACCAATCAAACTATCAAGAGTAACTGTATTGTTTGCAACTGCTCTCATTTCTTGAATAGCTAAAACTCTAATAGCATATACAGGCAATAAGGTTCTCAAGATTTTACTTACCACTGTCTCCTCTTCAAGTGTACCTCCAACACCTCATATAGCATTGACTACTTCTTTTATTCTTGTGTTGTACTGTGTGATATTTTTTCCTTCTTTCATTCTGAGATCATCAAATTTTCCTCTAAGGCTTTTTGCCTTGGCTCTCAGAACATTTGCATCACCGCCATGTACAAGCTTTAGTTTGTCCCACATTTTCTTTGCAGTTGTGCAATCTTTGACATCTTCAAATTCAGCATCGGAGAGAGAGGAAGAAAGCTCTATCATCATGTAGTTGTGCTCATGCTTCACTCTCAATTGATCTACTGTTAATGGTCTTGTGGGCAACACATATTCAATATCTAAGTATTGAGTAACTTCATTACCAATACTTGATAAGTGGAGTCTTATCCTTCTTTTCCATGAAGCAAAGTTATCTTTGTTCAACTTGGGCACATCTCATCTGTTCATCTTGTGATCTTGACTTAGGTCTTGAAACCTTCCTTCTAAGCACACAAGATCTGATACCAATTGTTAGTAATAACTAAGAGGGGGGGATAAATTAGTGGCCTCAAAAATTTATCCTTTAATCACTAACCACCAATCAAATAAATCTCAAATTATTAAGTCCCTACAAGATGCATGCCATGAAATGCTTATAATAATTAACTATCTGTCGGTTTTCCTTTTCTGACCTTATTCTCCTTGATAACCAATAAGAAACAAAACTTATTTACCGATACTTAGTAAATATGCAGAGTATACCAATCAATTCAGAAATGCATATGTGAAATGTAAAACAGTAAAGTAATAAACCATACACACATAACACATAGATTTTAACGTGGAAACCCTGTTAACGGAAAAACCGCTAGGATCGGTACCCCAAATTTTCACTCTTCTGAAGTGAGCCCTGTTAGTAGCCAACCCTGTTAAAGGTTACAAACACACTATTAGGTGTGACCTTGTTAGAGGATTTTATATATAGAGGTTGTCACTTAGTATCGGGCAACTCAGTTTGCTACCATCTTTGAATCAACCTCCTTCTTAGACTGTCAATAGGCTTTAGGAAAATCTAGTGCTACTTTCATGAATCAACCTTTTTGGCACTCCTTGGGATGTACCTCAATATATAGAAGACTGTTAAGTCCTGCTCTGTTAAGAGACTTGATGCTTCAATGGTTAAACTGAAACACAATGACCTATTTCTAATGCAACTTGAATTAAAGATTTTCAGATCTATTTAAGTACATTACCTCTTTGATCAATGTATCAATTCAATTCTTTGTGCTCCACACTTTCTTCTCTATGATGCTGTGCTTCACTGTTCATCGGTGTCTATAGAATTCTTTAGCTCTTCTTCAGCTTGATTGATCAGGACTGTATGAAGTTATCTTTCATCAGTTTCTCTTCTGCATCCTCTTTCTATTCACTCCCCTTCCCATGTATGTGATTACAGAAATGGATTATGTCTGTCTCTTATATAGACATGATATTCACTATTTCTTGATTTTTGATTCTTAGCGTGAACAACAATCAAGCCAATTTGATTTAAAGCTTTAACTCCTGATTTATCTCGTAGTTATCTTCTTGCCAACTGTACAAATCTTCTTTAAATCAATTACTTAGCTCTGGTCAAATAAAACAAATAAAACAACCAGTTAAGTCTATCCTTAAGCTCTTCCAACCAGATATTTTGTCATTTTCTGAACTCTTTGTTCTGTCGGTCAACTCTGCAGTTAGTCGTCGGTGATAACTGCCAATTTCGTCAGTGTGACTCCAGTCATCTTCAGGATCTCCATCCGTCGGGCATCAATGGATTTTACTCGTCGGGTAACTCTATTTTCAGCTCGTCGGGTATCCTGTGATTTTTCTTCATTGGGTAATACTGTCTTCTGCTCGTCGGGTATCACTGTGACTTTTTTTTTTCTTTACTGGCGGTGTGCACTCCGTCAGTGTTGTCTATCACTTAGTGAATACTTGAATTTTATGCATTGCTGAAAGCATAATCTTTGTTCCATTGATTCTCTGAAGTCTTTGGTATTATGTACATGACCGTACAGATTAGATAAAGTTGACATCAATGACAATACAAACCATTAACTGATTTAATGCCTTGCATTATCTTTAACTTAACATTATCAAACATTCAATCAGTTACATGTCATCACGGGACTATTCCAACAAGTCGTCGGTGACAACTGACTGTTCCATCGATGAAACTTCAGTTGTCTTCAGGATCTCCATCCATTGGGCAACACTGTAATTCTATCCATCGGGTTACACTGTGCTTTTCTCATCAGGTAACACTGTGACTTTGCTCTTTGGTAATGTTGTGCTTTTGCTCGTCAAGTAACACTGTGACTTTTCTCTCATTGGTTTACTTTGTCCGTCGATGTGCACTGTGCTTTGCTTGTCGGGTAACACTGTGACTTTGCTCATCGGTAATGCTATGATTTTTCTCATTGGGTAACACTGTGACTTTTCTCTCATTGGTTTACTCTGTCTGTCGGTGTGAACTCTGTCGGTGTATACAGTCACTTTGTGAATACTTAACTTTTATGCATTACTGATAGCATCGCCTTTGATTCATTGGTTCTTTGAAGTCTTTAGCAGTATTTTCATGACCATACTGATTATATCAAGTTGACATCAATGACAATACAATACATTAACTGATTTAATGCCTTGCATTTAACTTTCTATGTCTTGGTGATCATCAACTTAACATATTCAAACATTCAATCAGTTATAGTTCATCAACCTTATCATCAGAAGATTTATTTAGGGCCAGATGCAAGGTTGTTGGTAAGTGTTGTAATGAGATTGTACATGGTGGAAGCACTAACAACTTAGTTTCTGAAGAGATGGTGCATTAGCTTGGTTTGAAAAGACTTAGACATCCAAGAGCTTATAGGATTGGTAGGTTGCATGATGATCATGTGGTAGAAGTAAGGGAACAATGCATGGTGAATTTTTGCATTGGTTCGTATAGGGATGTTGTATTATGTGACATTGTGGTCATGAGTACATGTCATGTTTTACTTAGAAGACCTTGGTAGTATGATAGAGAGGTTGTTCATGATTGTAGACATATTGTAATTACCATTAGCAAGGATGGTAAGAGGTGTAGATTAATTCCTTTGGTGGATAAGGAGAAGAAGGCGAAGAATCTGAGTCTTTATAGAAGATATGAGTTGAGTGTAGACCTGAAGGATGAACTTATGGTTGGACCTAATGATGAGTTGGATGTTAAACATTTGCTAAACCTGGTTGATGAAAGGAGGAAGACAGTGTAGGTTGAAGATGAGGAAGGTTTGTGGAGGAAGAATGAGTATGGGATTATTGTCCCTTGTTCTTCGAGATTTTCATGACATGCTCTCATGTTAAATATTTTCATACCCTAGGTGTCTAATACAAGAGCATCTTAGGTCCTTGGTAATCTTAAATTATCTAAAAAAAATCAATATTCTAGTGAACCTTTATTACTAGTTTTTGTGTTTGTTTTTTTTCTAGGTCACTGGTTGGGTGATTGTTGACTCGATGAAGTTCTGTGGATCTATGTGTGGTCGATTGGATTTGTTAGATAGGTCTTCAAGAAATGAATTAAATGTTGTATTTAATTTGGATTAAGATTGACTGGGTCCAACACATTTCTTGGGATATGTAAAGTTGGTTGAGGCCAACCTATTTGTGTTTGTGTATAAATTTAGGACTTGTGATCATTTGGGTAAAAGAGAAATAGTGTGGAATAAGTCTGGAGAAGGGCTGAATAGAAGAGAATTTGCTAGAGGATTTCTCTAAGACTTAGGAAGATCTGGAATAGGTCTGAGTTGGGTTTTGTTGTTAGGTTTTTCTTTGTACTTATCCTAAACTGGAAAGGCCTTACAACCTGACATGTATAGAGAAATTATGATTATTAAAACTTGTTGTTTGGATGCAAATCATGTTGTTATTGATTGTATCATGTTCATTTTTGTTGTGTTGATAACTACTGCAAGGATTTGACATCTCCTTTGGGGATTATGTGTCCTTGAATACATCAAAATTCTACCTCCATCTCCATCCTACCCTATAGGCTTATCGTACCAATGGTTGCACCCCTACTGTTGTTATTCCATATTCACTTATCTATGGTGTAGAAGTTGTCTTAAAAATATAGGTCAAATTACCATCCTTGCAGATCATCATAGGATCATCATCATGTATATCAGAATAGACTAAAATAGAACTATCAAAAGAAGGTTCACCCTCGTGAATTTCAAGTGGCTGACTTGGTTCTCAAAGAGAATCAAAGAAATCAACAATTGACCTAATGTGATCACCACAAAATATGGTTTGGGGTCCTATCTATTGTCAACGCCTAAGGGGGAGCCTCTAATTGATCCTCTCAATATCTTTCATCTCAAGAGGTTTTATGCTTAAACAGTGGGAGTGTACCCCACTTTTCAAAAACTGAAGAAAAACAAAAAAAAATCACAAAATCTAAATAAAATAAAAAAGCAAAAAATATCCCCAAAATACTAAATGGAAATAAATTTGTCATATGGTGAAAATTGCCTGAGTAATTCCTTGGACAAATACATATTGTGAAGACCTAGCAGCAAGTGCCACATTAAATGTAGTTCTATTATATTTTCTATCCTCATCGCGCTACTCATATGTTATTCATTGCTTGCCTCCATCGTGATCACATGCCTATCCTAATTCTTAAGCTTACCAATCTTGTGCATTTGATATGATATATGTGTGGTTGTCACCTACACATAGCTAGTGTCATCGTCTTAGTCCCTTGTAGATAAGCGAGCTATGTCCACTAAATCCTTGGTTTTTCCTAGTGGGTATCATGTCAATTGTGTATAAGTGTAAATTTGTGTTGTCAAGGCCTTTGCCCTTGTTTAGTTGGCACTTCAAGAGTTATCCTTTAACGTCATTGTTGTCTTGATCGCCCTATGTGACTTTTTTCATAAGGGATAGTTAGTCTTATATCCCAATCATCGATCTTCATAAGATGTATCCTTCCTTAAATCAGACCAATCAATCTTGTCCATCTGTCACTCTTTGGAAAAATATGTTTAAGACATTATGGCATTGATTTATTTTTCTTTGTTTATCTTTAATAAAGCTTTCTAGTTTTAACTCTTCACATACACCACAATCCAATGTATCATGGTACACTATGAGTGATGAGACTAGGGGCATTGTGTTTCTTTCTTTTCTACATGCATGTGTGTAGAATTAGTTTCTTTTTGTACCCACGCAAGATCCATGAGGTCGCATATTACATTATGACATTTCACATGCATGTGGTTTTTCTAGCATTGCCACCATAGCTCCTTGCAACTTTGTGAGATGTTAGAATAACCAATTATGTTTGTTGAATCAATCTTGTGCAATGTTTATGACATAGCCTTGGTTCTTTATACCCTGGTAGGCCCTAGATAATGCTAAATAAAATTAAGTTCTCAATACATGACAACCCCTTTTAGGGTGATCAAGCTCAAAGCTCACTTCTTCCCCCCATTTGTTCCTTTGCATTCACCCATCCTCTTCCAACATTCCTTTCCCTAATTGGCTATTCTTAGGGATGTGCAAGTTTTTGTGTCTTTCTTCTATCTTTGGTGGTCTCTCAAGAAAATGATTTTTGGAGACCTTGCATCCATCATTAACTACATCCATCTCATTTTTGCATTAGCATTCACAATTGCATGTATATTCATTTGCACATGAATATTCACTCATCCTTACATCCACTTGCATCATTTTGTGTCTACCTTGAATATTGCTATTTCTATTTCGATTGAGATTATATTCTTTTCTTAAGGTCACATATGTGTGGTAGGAGCTTCCCACTTGGATCATTCAATGCAATTTTACAACACTTTCATTTGTACGAGTTCTTTAGAATTTGGCACATTGCACTAGCATATCACTAATATCCTAGTTAGGTTTACCCTTTAAATTAATTCTTAGTAGCGTAGGTGTTGCATGTTTCAACTGCATTTACTCAAATGTTGCATAAGGTTCATTGCATTTTCATTTGTAAATATGTGTTATCATATTAATAACACTCATTTCTTCCATTCATATTGCATTATGTTCATTGCATTACCATTTTGTGTTCACATTTAGGTAATTATAAATCACATACATACATAAAAAAATCCATGACATACTATAAACACAATCACAACGTTGTATGCATCCAATCACATCATTTACAAAACATTGCATCACATATACATAAGCATACATCCATTACCATATAGGAACATGTCATCATCTCAATCCCATCCTGCATCACACATGTTGGTCACATACAATCATAATTCATACATATAGGCATAAGTATACATCAACACATCGCATCTTACATCATACACATGTTAGAATGCCTCATATACATATGCATCCACAGATAATCATAATCTATCAATGCATCGTCTAAACATAAAACACAAAAATAATACACCATGATTTACCATCCAATAGTTCATCATATATATAAGAGAAAATGTCCAAAATATAATATACAGTCCATAAGTGTGGTCATAGTTCAAAGAAAAGTACATAATGTCCATATAGTACATCAATGAATAAAAAATATAATACATCATAAAGCTCCTAAAATCACTCAAATGAGCACCACCTAAGGTCCCTCTGGGGTACCACAAAAATTGCCTACTAAATGTGTGGGCGAGTGTTGTGTGTGTGTGTCTGAACCATGTGTCTTGTCTAGTCTTGTGGGTGTCTCAACACCCTATCCCCTGTCAATCCTTTAGATCCACCCTCTGACCCCTCTATCTGGGATCTAGTACCAAATTCGATAGTCAAACCTTGTATTGTAGGTCGCACATATAGTCCTAATTGTGGCCTCATGGGTGAATTTGAGGTGTGTTGTGAGGAACCTATCCTAGTTGATGACTCCCCACTCCTCGATGAGTGTACACTGTGAGGATTGTCACTCCTGCTCAACCCCCTACTGCAGTTGGACCCTCCACTACGACTTGATCCCCCACTCCTACTCAAGGTTCCATTGTGTGTAGACCTCGGTGATGCCTCATCTAGCCTCAATAACTAATGTGTCTTGACTTTCTACTAGAACTATCGCATAATAGGGTGTCTTTTATCACACGAGCTAGGCTACGAGTAATGATGGTTGTTGTGCCTACTATTGTACAATGCCTACACTAAGTCCCCCATCTCCCCACCGCATAATTGGGCCTTGTCCCTCCCACTCCTATATTTGTCTCTCTCCATTGCCCATGTCTCCCTCGTAGCCTCCAATGCATCTCTAGCTACCCACAAGCTATATCTCTCCCAAATGAGCTAATCTTTCTCTATTGAGTTGTCTTGCTTCATAATAAATAACGTCATGAATATGTTGTAGCTATTCTAGGGTTGTATGTAGAGCATGTCTCTAGGCTTCCAGTCTAGCCCACATTGTTAAGGATTCTTCCAATGGTCATATTTGTGCATCATGTAAATGTTGTTGCAGTCTTGCTTCGGTAGCTTATAGGCTTTGGACATCACCACCTACATGTGTTACCTTACCCATCCCTGATCTTTGTGGTGGTGTTGCAACTGGCACCATTGGTGGCTAATCACTCTCCTCTCCCCTTTATATACTCCCTCTCCGTGGTGGTCTCATCCACCTCGACTGCCACCACCTCTAACTATATGGAAAGTCCCTATCCCTCTCCATCTTCTCTTGCCATGTCCTACTCATCCTCATCCTCGACCTCCTTGACAATGTACTCTAATCCTTGTTGCACCCTCCTTGGAGCAGATAACCAAGTCTCCCATGTACTCCTCGTCTGACAAATCTCCTCCTCACACCTAGGGGTGGAAACACTGCTACTCCTACCCGTCATGGCCTCCTCATGCACCACACATCCCGCATAGCTATCAATTGCACCAAGGCCATTTACTCCTCCCACTTAATCCCATACTGCTTGTGTTAACATCATCCACTCCTATCTAGTGACCTTCCTCACCCCGGACGGTCCATACTCCCTCTACCCCTGCGATGTAATCTATTATATTGTCACCCTATTGGGATAGTAGCGCTCTATTACATGCTCTTGTCGGCATGTAATGTAGGTTAGAGTAATCATGTATAGAATGTGTTCTTTGTCCTCGACCCAACTTGCTATATACTTGTATGGGCATGATGTGATGTTGCCCATAATATCTAATTGGCTAAACATTGTCTGCCAGTAGTCCACAATCCTCCTCTCGTATCTAATAATGCCTCCTAAGCTATACACCAATAGATCCTTGTCCTCCCTATTGATCCTACTTGTTAGGTGACTTATGCTAAGATGATCCTAGGCCCAAATCCAATTGATCACCCTCCTTGATTTGTAAATATATAGCCATTGACTAACACACATAAATACAAGAACATGTATCTATTTAGAGTAGCTACTACCAATCCTATCTCCAAAATTAGTTGCCTTTGGTGCAGGGGCACATCCATCCACTATAGCAGCATCAATAGTACTACTACATGTGGCATGACCCTCATCACTGCATGTGAAATAACTCTCATCACTACACCTGGCCCCCTAATCAAGAGCCACAACATCTTATATGCATCCTTTGCAATGACTATAATTTCCCCTGACAATAGGTGAAAAGGTTGACATATTTTCAATTCTGCTTGATTTAGTCTCATTCTACTGATTTTCCCTACTATTTTTTCTTCTAGAGCCCTTTCTCGTAAGTCTAAAGTTTGGCGTTGTCTCGGGCGATCCCACATGTTAACGAAGTGGTCTCGCCATTCAGATCGATAAACATGTATGTGTTCTTAGTCAACAAGCTTGTATGCACGAAAACGTCTATGCAACACACAAACTGACGTATTTATTGTAGTTATTAATTTATTTAAAAATAAAATTAATTAATTGAAAATTAAAATATATTGAATATAATAGTTTTAATTAATTTATAATGGCAATAAATACGTCAGTTTGGGTTCTGCATAGAAAAAACCCATATGACACCATTCCACTGGGTGACGCTAGTCAACCTACCCCACTTAAGATCCAAAAACTTCTAGCCTCGCACGATCCCTCTTTCACGAATTTTGAGCGTTCTCGTTGGATGAGATCCAACCAAATTGCTAAAAAATAATGTTTTACCTACTGAAATATACACATTAAAAAAAACAAGGGGTTAGTTATTAGTTACTAACCTGTCAATCTGGTTGATGTATCCACCTGCCCTAGGCCACAATGTTGGAAACGACTATGCAGCCGACAATTATTACGTGATTTAACAGTTATATTGCATTTATTAATTAAATATAAATTTACAAGAAAGTTGTTTTTGGTTTTTTATTTAATTAATAAATGTAATATAACTGTTAAATCAGATAGCAATTGCCGACTGCATAGTCATTTTCCACAATGTTTGTTCAATGTCTGAGGTGCCTGCTAGATGCCATTTTGTGCATCAACATTCTCTAAGATCTTAAGCTTTCTAACTTAAGAGGAGAAAATGAGAGGTAAATTTTTAAAAATTTCTTTTATAAGGTCCTCAAAACCCTATTTTTCTCTATCATAGTCTCATACAAAGTCATTTTTGCCCCCATTTCTTCCTACGATCTCCATTTTTCAAGCCATTTTTACCCTCATTTTTTTGTCGTCTTATGCTCCTGCGATTAAATACTCAATCACTATGCCCATTTTTTTGTAAAATGATTTAATTGCTAAGTTTTAGGGATTTTTGTTGGTTTTGATGAGAATGTGAAAATAAGAAAAGATTGGATTTTTAGCAAATCATCATAGGTAATAATGTGTAAGTAATTTTATATCTTGTAAAATGTGAATTTGGATTCATTTGGATCTTGTTATAAGTGGTTATTGAAAATTGAGTAAATTGCAATATGAAAAATTGTGAAAATTAAAAAAAAATGCATTCTTGATTTAGATTCCATATTTGTTGGAGAGCATGATGAGCCTAGGGTGAAGGTATTAGAGTATGTTATGAGAGTGGCTTCCAATAAGGGTTGAGGCACAAAGTGACCACCAAGATAACTTATTAGGAAGTTGCGATTCAAAAGTTGAAACTGAATAAGGCTAATAAATCAACTAAAGATAAAGGATGTCCCTAAAACATGTTGTGTAATTCTATAGCCTTAAAATGACTTGGAAAGACCTCAATATCCATAGGATGTTGTTCTAGTATGATCGAGCCTTCTTGACTCTCAAAAGAACCACCTAATTTTGAGAAAGTCGTACCTTTATGCTACTCATTGATAATCCCTCTCTTGACCTCTAATATCCAACTCTTATGTAGCTTGACTAGCACATGAGAGATGTAGCATTCCTTTCCATATTGGTTTTCACTTCACTTTATTCTATGGCATGTGTTTTTAATGATTGGTATGAGTGAGCCTATCTCCCCTTGTGTATTATGTAATTGTGTGTGTTTGGATCATGTGATTATCTCCTAGCACATTGGGGTGGGTGGACCAATGAGTTTTGCATGGCTGGAAGGCATCATAACATAACTTAGAGTCAACATTAGACTCTCTCTGCTCTTTCTTTTATATATTCTAGTAATTTCAATTCTAGTTAATACAAAACATTTAAGTTTCCTATGCATTGTAAGTTATAAAGACGTTCATTGGCCCCCTCTCAAAGAGGGATTTGTTATTAAATGAATACAAGAATTATTAGCGCAAATATGTGTCTCAATGTAGGTGCCAAGCACAAAGAATGTGCACCTTTTCTTTCCATCTTGAATGTTGCAAACAAAAAAGTGCATTTAATCTTCTTTTAGGATTAACACGAATCTAAAGAGTTTTAAAGTTGTCTTCAATTGGTCTTGTTGATCCATCCTATTATCGTCTCAACTAGTGTCAAACTATGTATTGTTGTAAAAGCTTCACGCCTGTGTGAGGCTTGTCTAAGGCCTCTTGTAGCCTCTTGTAAAAGCTTATAAACATGAAAAATTATTGTATGTGTATCATTACATGTCCTAGATTAGGGAAAGAGTTTAGAATGATGAGGTTATTGCTCATCTCTCCATCCTGTGCAAATGGTGTCTATTACTCGCAAGAGTTGATTCTCGACTTCCATTTCCATGTTCTTGGGGCTTTCTTAATACTTCTAGGTTATTCCACTATGTTTGTTGTATCTTGGAGGCCAATTTCTGCTTTAACATTACCCACTATAGCCAACACACTAGCATGTTGAAGGGACTACAACGTGCAAAATTGTCAACTAGACCAAGTCAAAGCAGAATCATACACCAATGCTCAAGTTAGACACTAATGCTAGAGTAAGACACCAACATGGTATACAAATGTTTTTTTCGTAGGCACTACTATCCCATTTGAGTGGTGTAGTCCTTGTAGTTCACTAGTGCCATCCATACATTCAACAAATGAGCATTTGTAAGTCTCAAACCAAAAAGAATGTATAAAGAACTTATTCAATGTGTCTTGGAGATTCTAGAAATTTTTTGAGCTAAGTCGTATGCAACTTCAAAGGTAAAGACTTGGAAATATTCTCAAACAAACCCACGTATCACGATGTCTTAGTTTGACAGTCACTCCAAAGATAAGTAACCAAGAGACACTCCAGCAGGGTTATAGAACAAGGGTACATGGAGACGTGTCTCCTGCCCTTTTTTAGGTGTCCTCGTATTCAGGATGTTCTAGCAATGCCTCAGAAACATCCCCCTGCTGTCCCTTAACCCTCACGTGCACTAGAAAATGTCTTGAAAACATAGGAACTACACAGAAAACATCAAGGATTGCCAAGCATCCCCACTCCAATATTGTAAAAAAAAATGAAAAAAAAAAAAAAAATCACCTTGTAATAAATAGGTAACACAAGATGCAATTGTTGGTGGTATGCCAAACTTTAAGATATTTCTGTTGACCCAGGCATATGGCACCTGCCATTTTTTGCCAATTAATAGGGAAGGATTGTGCAGGTCCTGGGGAGAAATTTGACTATGCCCTAAATACTTGAAGGATTTGCTGGACATTCCCAATTCTTAGATTGTGCAGAGGTACAGTTCTTGAAATGGCAAATAAACGCAACTAACATCTCTCTTACACATTATCATGGACTAGGAAAATCTTATATTGATTTAGACTAACAATCAAAACATAGCAGAGTACACCATTACAACTTACCAGAGGCATGGATTTAAACATCTAGATCTCACGTGGATTTCCTTTTACTGCAATATAATTATTTTTTTAATCCCCAACTTTTTTACATTTGAAATGTTGTTTGTCTCAACATTCCAGAGAACCAACGTTGTATGACACAAAATAAACGGAATTTAACAGCTATCCAATCATTTTGGTGATGATACGCTCAATACTTCTGCCAGCAATAGTTGCAAGAGCAAGAACAAAAATGAGCAGAATGAAGCAAAGGGACATTTACTATAGCATATACATAATAACGAGGTTCACTACCAAGGCAAAGGTCGTGTTCGAAAAAAGGAAAGGGGATGGTCTAAATGCTGTGGGTGCTGTATGTTCTGCGTGGAGAGGTGTGTGTGGTCTGGTAATAAGAATCCAATGTACCAGGATATCTTCCCTGAGAGCATCTGTTCGGGTGAGCTTGTCTACTAATGTGTTGATATTTTGAAATGATGAAGTCTGAGGGCTATGTCCAACGGCATCTGAAGCAGAGATCAAGACAGCTTACTACATTAAGATGATAACAGAGAGGCATCTGATTCTCATGTCCCTGTGATAATCGAACAACGAGATAATTTTTTTATTAGTATCAAAGGACTTCAAGAGATCATATGGAACACAATAGTAATGACAATCTGTCACAATCGCTGGTTACATTAAGAGTTATTATCGCTGCCTTTTAAACTGTTGTCATTAAGCATATCACTGAAGTAATTAGTTAAGGAATTACAATAAATGAAAAGACACTTCTTCTGAGAAGACAGAGTTGCAGAAGAGGGACATGTCTCTTCCTCTTTCTTAAGGTGTGTGTGTGTATATATATATATATATTCAATCTCTCATTGGTAGCAGGGCATTGAACAGAGGAAGGAAGATTAATCGCTGGTTACATTAAGAGTTATAATTGCTGCCTTCAAAACTGTTTTCATTAAGCATATCGCTAAAGTAATTAGTTAAGGAATTACAATAAATGAAAAGACACTTCTTCTGAGAAGACAGAGTTGCAGCAGAGGGACATGTCTCTTCCTCTTTCTTAAGGTGTGTGTATATATATATATATAATCTCTCATTGGTAGGAGGGCATTGAACAGAAGAAGAAGATTATGTGAAATGGAATACGAAGATGTGTGGAAGATAAAAGAGATATCTTATATACACCAGTAGATTAATGCCATGTTAGATCTGTTTCATTAAGTGGTGCAATGTGTGAAGAAGAATGAAATAAAAGGAAATTGTACAGATATGAATTCAAAGACATATAATGATGATATAGAAGAGAAGTTCATACAGACATAGAAGAATGACAATCTGTCACAATCGTTGGTTACATTAAGAGTTATAATCGCTGCCTTCAAAACTGTTGTCATTAAGCATATCGCTGAAGTAATTAGTTAAGGAATTATAATAAATGAAAAGACACTTCTTCTGAGAAGACAAAGTTGCAGCAGAGGGACATGTCTCTTCCTCTATCTTAAGGTGTGTATATATATATATATATATATATATTCAATCTCTCATTGGTAGGAGGGCATTGAACAAAAGAAGGAAGATTATGTAAAATGGAATAAGAAGATGTGTGGAAGATAAAAGAGATATCTTATATATACCAGTAGATTAATAACATTTTAGATCTGTTTCATGAAGTGGTGCAATGTGTGAAGAAGAATGAAATAAAAGGAAATTGTACATATATGAATTGAAAGACATATAATGATGATATAGAAGAGAAGTTCATACGGACATAGAAGAAGACTATGCAGAAATAAAAGAGAAGATGTATGGAGAGGATTATGCAGTGTTAATGCTTAGATAAGAAAGAAAATCTTGCAGTTGTAAAGGAAGATATATGAGAGATCTACGCAGATATAAACGAGAAATCATTACAGAGATGAAGAAGAAGATTGGATACTTCTTACAAATCAAAGCAATAAGTGTTCGACACTTAGATCCATACATTCAATACCAACATACATTCTCATATTAAGATATCAGAGATAGTGACTTATATAGACTTGAACGATATACTTATTTCAATATATTCCATTCCTTTATTATTACATATTGATAGACATCTGGATCAACATAATCTCCATCACATCCAGAACAATACAAAGACATATTATTTCTTCTATATTCAGATTGATTTGTTATCTTAAGCATTTGGGATATACAGATAATCACTGTAGACCTGTTATCTCTCAAAATTGCACCCTAATCAAGTTGCTAAGAATACTTGATCAATTTTGAGGAACATGGAAACAAACCGAGGTTGTGGGTAATCTATAGCTGGAATGAATCTCCGGATGAATGCCGGCTTCCTATCTGATAACTCACCTGAAACCACCTAAAACTAAACATTTTGCTAGAGGAAAGAGGTAGAAGGATGAACAGAAATAAATCTAACTCCTAAAGGGTGATGCACCAAAAAACAAAGTTCTGAGATCTACAGATATAATAGACACACAATAAGAAAGGCAACATATACTTCTTTGCATAGTCCCACTAATTCATAATATCTGCATAATCAATTTGTAAGAAGGCCTATAATAACAGTCTCTAAAAGGAGAAAAAAGATCTCTCACAATCTGGAAACTGATTAAACACAACTCACAATCTGCAAAGAAAATATGAGAAAATACTACATAAAAGCACCAACATGCAATACAGATTCGAGTATAAATAATATCACAGAAATCTGCACCAACACTAAGCACACAATAACAGACTAAGTGAGGAAGGCACAAGCTATAAATCACATAAAAAAGCTTCATGAACCTGCATATCTCTGAAAATGGGTTACAAAATCTCTTTTCTTTTGTTAATAACTTAGAAGAACAGTTACAAAACAATAAGCCAAAGGAAAAGAACTCCTTACAAATGAGCCTTCAACTCATATTTATCCATTTTCCAGCCAACTGCCTCATAAATGAGGGCCATAAATTCTGGGTCGGATTCAGTCCATAAGGCGATTTTTTAGCCCCTCAAAAGACTTCAAAAATGGATATAGGTGTCCCCAAAGTCATGCCTCATCAATACCATTATAAATGCTCTTAATAAATGCAATGAAAATAGCTCATAAAGAGCCCCCCCTGAATTGCAATAACTCCAATCTAACCTCAACAACTATATCTTGACTTTAAGGCTCTGCCATTACTTTGCAAAATATCTCTTTGTTTGACCTTTTAAAAGTGAAAAAATAAATATCATATTTTACATTACAAGTATTAAATATTTTATAATTCATTTATTTAATAAATATCAGAGATATTGATTAGATAAATGAATAAAAAGATACTTAGTACTTGTAATGTAAAATACGATATTTATTTTTTCATTTTTAAAAGGTCAAACAAAGAGATATTTTGCAAAGTAATGACAAAACCTTAAAGTTAAGATACAGTTGCTGAGGTCAGATTGGAGTTATTGCAGTTCAGGGGGCTCTTTATGAGCTATTTTCAGAATGAGGTTGCATTTATTAAGACAATTTATAATGGTATTGATGAGGCATGACTTTGGGGACACCTATATCCGTTTTTGAAGTCTTTTGAGGGGCTAAAAAATGGCCTTATGGACTGAATCCGACCCAGAATTTATGGTCCTCATTTATGAGGCAGTTGGCTGGAAAAAGGATAAATATGAGTTGAAGGCTCATTTGTAAGGAGTTCTTTTCCTTTGGCTTATTGTTTTGTAACTGTTCTTCTAAGTTCTTAACAAAAGCAAAGAGATTTTGTAACCCATTTTTAGAGATATGCAGGTTCATGACGCCTTTTTATGTGATTTATAGCTTGTGCCTTCCTCACCTAGTCTGTTATTGTGTGCTTAGTGTTGGTGCAGATTTTTGTGATATCATTTATCTTCAAATCTGTATTGCATGTTGGTGCTTTTATGCAGTATTTTCATATTTTCTTTGTAGATTGTGAGTTGTGTTTGATCAGTTTCCAGTATGTGAGAGATCCTTTTTCTCCTTTTAGAGACTGTTATTATAGGCCTTCTTACAAATTGATTACGTAGAGATTATGAATTAGTGGGATTGTGCAAAGAATGTTGCCTTTCTTATCGTGTGTTTGTTATATATGTAGATCTCAGAACTTTGTTTTTTGGTGCATCACTCTTTAGGAGTTAGATTTATTTATGTTCATCCTTCTACCTCTTTCCTCTAGCAAAAGGTTTTATGTGGTTTCAAGTGAGTTATGAGTCAGGAAGCCGACCTTCATCCGGAGATTCATTCCAGCTATAGGTTACCCACAACCTTGGTTTGTTTTCATGTTCCTCAAAATTGATCAAGTATTCTTGGCAACTTGATTAGGGTGCAATTTTGAGTGATAACAAGACCAAAGATAATTACTGTAAATTGTATTGATGACGAGCATATTGTTACTATAAGAATCCATTGTAGCCAATTAAAGAATGGAGTATAATTTTTGGTTAGAAAGAAGTCTCTTGCAACTGAAGTTATAAGTGAATAGTCCCAAAATCTTAATAGTCACAAAAGCGGACATTACACCAGCATGGATATACAAGAAGGGTATTGGGGAGGTGTCTCCTGTCCTTTTTTAGGTGTCCTAGCAATGCCTCAGAAGAATCACTCTGAGGTCCCTCCCTCACCTCCACTAGAAAAATGTCCTGAAAACATAGGAACTAGGCAGAAAACATCAAGGACTGCCAACCATCCCCCACTCCAACATAGTAAAAAAATAAATTAAAATCACCTTGTAATCTTCTTGTCAGTTGGACCTTATTTTTTTGTTTCTTAAGAATCGATTGCCTCCCAGAGGATGAGAAAATGGTGCAAATAAACTCTAAATAGTTTTCTCATGACAGACTCAACTTCTACTTCTATGGGAGACTTATTCATTGTTACATATCGTGCTTGCATAGACCAAGCTTACTGTTTATTCTCATCCATTGATCTTGCATCTGAGGTCAAAGTTTCCTTATGATTTTGAATTTTTATGGTTAAGGCAAAAGTATCGCTACTATAAAAATTGTTTTCAAGTCCATGGCATTTAAAGATATATATAAATGTGATACAATTGGGATTTTACCATATAAAGGGTTGGGGTAATTTGTCTTAAATTAAGGTGTGGTCTATGGGTCACATAGGGTGTTGCAGTGTGCATCATGTGCGAGAGATCTTATGTACAGGTAATTTTTATTTGAGGTGACCTAATATGCATGATTAGATTGAGCACTGGTCCTCACCCAGTGAAAATAGAAAAAAAAAAGGTAAATCTTTAAATGATTCCCCACTATCAAGAAAATTTTCAACTTAAAAATTGTTGACAGTACACAAGAGGCCAAACTTCATTGAACTTGACATTATTAGAATCTCTAATTGAATTTGACAGCCCTTTGCAAATTTTTGCTTTCTTTTTCTGTGATGACTGTGTTCATTAAAACTACAAACCAACATCATATGATGAAGCAATCAATGAAAGAAAAGAACTAAAAACTCATTTACATGGGTATTTTAAAATTCCAAAGAAGTTGGGGAAAACATGACAAAAAATTCTGAAGTTGGGGAAAACATGACACAAGAAATTTACATAATAATGAATATTTTGTTTCAATTTGTTTTGTGTATAACAATTCTAAAAATGGGAAAGAATCAATGACACAGATACAAATATATATCTTCATCCTATTTTGTCTTCTTCTCCCTATTTCTATTTCCATGCACCCTCTCTTTTTTCTGTTTTCCCCCAAAGATAAAACTCCCTCTTCCTCTAATTGTTGATGCTCAGTTTCCTTGACATGAGATGCAGTTTCCTGCAAAATACATGTTGGTTATCGATTGCCCTCTTTTTCTCCCCGACGTATGATCTTTGTCTCTCTCTTCTGTAATGAACACTAGCTATATGTAGGAACTGAGAGACACTCCTCAAATAATGGGATGAGGAATAACCATAGGATAATGGTCAAAATGACCAAGGCTAGGCAATCACAATATTTATTTATTTTTCTCATATTTTTGTCATTAAGATTACACGCTACCAAGGATGCTTCTGCATCAAAATGCCTCAATTACAGATCTGATCTCCATTTCTAATCTTTTGTATAGAACACTCAGTATTACTTTTATATTTTCTACAATAACAAAGATGAAAGCTTCTGTCTCAAAGTTTATAAAGTTGTAATTAGCACTGACATTTGATGTAAGATAATTTTGTGTTATAGCGTTCAATGTTTTGGTAGTTCTGAAACAAAGATTTTGAAGTACTGCTCATGATATTTATTGTTTCCCTAGATGGAATTAACCACATCAAATTTCTAATGACTGCAGCCCCATAGACCACATATCTCTGAAGCATTTTGTCAATATATCCCTCTACTTAAATTAACTGTCAGTTTTCCAAGAAATGAAATTGCAAATCACTTACAATTGATAGTTCCACCATTTTCATACATTTTAACCACAACATGCACAAATAGTAAATGCGTCTAACATAAAATCATTTTTGGAAATTTTTAATGGATCTCTAACCATGTGTCAAAGCCCCCTTTTTGGCACAAGCTTGGGGAATGGTGCCAAGGGTTGCAATTGCACAACTTTTGCTTATACCTATATACCTGCCAACAAATTTGCTAAAAGAGATTTAAAACTTTATTAACAAGCCCAGTCGTTTGCATATTCTAAAATTATTTCATTCAATGAAATTGTGGAAGCATTTCATGGAGCCTCCAGAAGATCCTTCTATGCCACCAACAGCTCCTACAGTTGAAGAGCCATCTTCATCCAAGAAGCCATCCTCACCAATGCTAGCAGGGGTTTTGAAGAGCTTTTAACTTTTCAAGAAGAGGACATTGATAAGGCGGATGATTTCATCAACACCCTTAGAGAACAGCTAGTCAGCTATAAACTTCATTTCTTTTACTTAAAACAAGATTAAATATAAGAGCTCTCTACTATTTATTTATTTGCTTTTTATTATTGTCTCGACAGAATGCACATGACACTACAAACACAAGTTCTTCTAAAACGTACAAGTTATCAAACTGGACTTCCTTTATTCAGAGCAAGGCTGTATTTCTAAAATTTGTTTGCAATCATACAGAAAAAAATTTAGATGAAGGTAATATGATAATATGCATATTTTTCCCCTAATTTTTCAGCAGCAGTTATTTCCTATTGCTATTGTTATACGTGGTGACTTTTCTCAGACGAGAGAAGTGACAAAAATTGTAGAAGATATGCTTCAGCGAATTGGGCAACTGCATTGTTGCAGGACTTTCTATTGTTGGCTATATGGTATCAAAATGTCAAGAAGTGTCCAAGAACGGGACTGGATATGTAGATCTTTTCAAAGACATGCTTAAACTTGCATCTCATATTAAGCTCTTAAGCAATGTTTCTCTTGAAAATGAAAACAAGGAGGTTTTGAAAAATGCCTTTCAATATATTGTTGAAAGATCTATATATTGTACTTCCAAGATCTATATATTGTACTTCCCAACAAGATTCAGGAATTATTTTCAGGTTGGTACCTTGTTCCATCTATGATTTCTGGCTTAGTTACCGATGTGGGTTGTCTGTTGCCCATGCGGAAGCGGGTGTGAGCTGATGCAGATGCCAGCTCGATGCTACCTGGAAGCGCATCCCAGGCACCCGGATGTCTGTGGATGCTTCTCAAGCATCCGAGCGCCTGGGATGTGCTTTCGGATGGCACATCGGCGGGAAAATTTAAAATAAAAAGACTTTTTCATTTTTTTTTAATATTTTTGCCACTTAAACTATATTAACACATGTGCATAATAGATTATTTTAATCTATTTTTTCATTCTAAACCCTAAAATGACCCTAAAAGAGGTCTTCCAAATATTTTTTATCTAATTTGTTTTACAACAGACTTTTTTTTCATTTGCTCTCCATTTTTGCTTGTTGAAGGCAAATTGATTCTTGTTGAAAGGGATCGTTCGTAGGGCGAGGGACTGCTTCCACAAAGGCATTTTCTGCATCTAAGGTAAGCATTTGATCCCATTCTTGAGTCTTTTAATGAATTTTTTTGTGATTTTGATGAATTTTTTCAAGTTTGGGAAGAAATTTTCCAAGTTTTTGTTAAATTTGTTTTTTTTGAAAGAAATAAAGAAACAAGTTTAGCTATTCATTTTAGTATTTTTGTATCATGTTTTTGCACTTGTTTGGTTGATGTTCATAGTTGTTTTCTAATTTAAGTTTATTTAATTTCTTAAGATCTTATTAGCAAAGCAAGAAATTACATTGTATTGTGCAAGAATGGCCACCACCAGTAGTCAGACTTCAGTAGCAGGGGAAGGAGGTGATAATTTCAAAGTTGATGCAACATCTCCTTTATGGAGACATACCACAAGAATACAACAGGTTGCATGAGGTGGTTCATATATGTGGAAGTGTAAATATTGTGAAAGTAAAAAAGATAACCCATTCAAATATAGCTCATATTCTCGGGTCAAACTTCATTTTATGGGCCCTTCTGGTAAAGGGATATCTATGTGCAAAGGCAAAAGTGGGAAAGGGATGTCAGACGCACAACTAGCATCCTTTGTAAAAGAACAATAGGTTGTTGATAGTTTGGTTAAAATATCCAAAAAAAAAATTTATCAACCTCCATCCGGAAAGAATAAAAGTAAAACACAATTACCCATTGAACCAATTCAATCCTCCCAACATCCATTTTTGCAAGTGCCTATACTGGAAGAGAATGAGGAAGAAGTAGAAATGACATCCTGCAAAAGAGGTCCATTGGACAATGCATTCAAAATAGAGGCAAGAGAGCGTGTTGATGAAGTCATTGCATGTTGCCTCTATGCCAATGGTATTCCTTTCAACTTGGTAAGATCACCATATTGGAAGGAAATGGTGGCAGCAATCAATAAGGCACCAGTTGATTACACAAGTCCCGGGTATGAAAAGGTGTGTACCACTCTATTGCAAAAAGAGAAGACTTCTATAGAAAAAGCCCTTCAACAAATTAAAGCTTCTTGGAAAACTTCAGGGATAACTATTGTGTCTAATGGATGGAAAGATACAAAAAACCGGCCATTGATTAATGTGATTGCAATGTCCCCCAAAGGGGCAATATTTTTTAAGGCAGTTGATTGTGAAGGGGAGGTCAAGGATGCAAATTTCATTTCTAGAATTCTTATGAGGCCATAGAGATGGTGGGTAGTGAGAATGTGGTCTAGGTGGTTGCGGACAATGCCAAAAATTGTAGGGGTGCAGGTGCTTTGGTTAAGGGTCGGTATGACCATATGTTTTGGACACCATGCACCGTACACTCAGTCAAATTGATCATGCAAAAAATTGGCACTCAAATAGATTGGGTGAAGCAAATATTCCAAGAGGTGGAGGAGATACAAATGTTTGTGACAAACCACCACATGTCACAATCCATATTTAGATCATTCTCCAAATTTGAGTTGCTGAAGGTAAATACTAAATTGTAATTAGTAAAGTTTATGTTCATGTTCAATTATCAAATTATTTAATTATTGGCCTTGTATTTTCTTGATATTTATTGACATGTTCTTAACTTTCTCAGGTTGCTGAGACCTAATTTGCATCTCATACTATTGTTATGAGACGACTTGTCAAGGAGAAAGAGGCATTGAGCCAAATGGTTATTTCTAACCAGTGGGGTATATGGAAGGTTTCAAATTCAGAGAGAGCCCAGAAGGTCAAGGCTTTGATCTTGGATGACAATTGGTGGGCTCGTGTGCAATTTGTACTAGATTTCACCGATCATGTCATGATTATGCTCCGCTTTGCTGATAGAGATACACCTTGCTTGGGGAATGTGTATGATGGCATGGACACAATGGTGGAGAAGGTAAAATTTCAAATACAAAAACATGAGAATGACCCCATAGAATGTGAATCCTTATCTAATAAGGTGGAAGGAATCATTCATCATCATTGGGAGAAGATGACTAACCCATTGCATCTCCTTGCATATGCCTTATCTCCAAGGTACTATAGCGATGAAGTACTTTCTATGCTAGATAGAATTGCACCATATATGGATGAATAAGTTACTACTGGGTGCTACAAAGATTTTGTAAGACTCTTCCCAGATGAAGAAATGCAAACAAAAGTGAGGCAAGAATTTGGCTTATTTACTTCGGGAGAAAAACTTAGTCCATATGCAATAAATGACATAAATAACATGGAGTTGGGAGCTATCACATGGTGGTACATGTATGGTCAACCATTCAAGTATCTACAACCTCTTGCAATCAAGATCCTCTCACAAGTAAGTTTTTTTTTTAATGTTTTGTTTACCACTTGTATTCTACAATTTAGTGTTAAACATTCTTTAATTTGCTTTTCATTTGTATGTTTAATTTTGCGAACACTATCTAGGTTGCAAGTTTTTCAGCTACAGAATGAAATTGGAGTACATACTCCTTTATCCATTCAGTGAAGCGCAACCGGCTGGGATCAAAGAAAGATGAGGACTTGGTTTACATTCATACCAACTTGCATCTTTTGTCATGTAAGGAGGATCATTACAAGAAAGGGTCGACCAAGCTTTGGGATGTAACCCCTGAGTGTGCAAACTTGGATGCAACAATTCAGGATTTGACTGAAATCATAGATGATGGTGATAATACCATTAGTACACATGATATTGGTGCATCTAGCACAAGTGGAACCGCTTTAGCTTCAAATGATCTTGAACTTGCAGCACATGGAGATGATGAGAATGTGGATTTTCTTGAGAATCCTTATGATTCCGGATCTGATTAGAATTGATAGTATTCTAAGTGGGGCAGGGTGGAGATGAATGTACACTCAATTGGTGAGGCCACGAGAAATTAAACCATAACTATAATAGGTGAAGGTCCTGGGGAGAAATTTGAATGTGCCCTAAAGCATTGTGCCCTAAATAATTGAGGTTAGGGGGGTTCATTCGCTGAACAAGGGCAAACCCAATTCTAGGCGTAGAGGTTCAGTTCTTGGAAATGGTAAATAAACACAAAAAGAGCTTTCACACCCATTATCATGGACTGTGAAAATCTTATATTGAATTACACAAACAATTTAAAAAAAATCATTTTAACAGATCTAATTTTTTTTTATTGTTCTTTTATTCCAGAAGTTAGAGACAAATTGTATATAATATATCATTAGCAAAGGCACGTTGTAGGAGAAGATGATTGATCTCTTCCTTATGAGATGTAATGTAAGACCTTGAAAGCCTTCTCTAATTTCTCCCAAGCTAGAATCTACTTGATTTATTTTATGGTTCATATAGATATTAGTGCAATGTATAATATTAATTGGAAAAATATTACAATGGCATGATTTTTAACTGTAGTCCTCATACACACTTTATGTCATCTCTCCAAACATCATGAACATAGTACTTGGGTGCCCTCTTAGGTGGAATTATTAGTATTATAGCATTGAATTGTAATACTATTTGTAATGGCTCTCTTGAAGGATGTGGATTTGGTAGTGGTGGATACAAAGCTATTTTAGCCAATTTTCCCATATCCTTAGAATAACTGGAGTTATTAATTATATTTTGAGTATTAGATAACGTGTACAATAGTTTTCATTTCCCACAAGGGGGCATTATACTTGGAAATGTGTGTCATTGAGAGTTGCCAATATAAGATTTTTTCTATCATGATGTCTATTTTGGAGGAGTTGCATTTTCTATTCTAGGAGGTTTCTAATGTTGATGGGGCATTGGATTTTTGAATGAGGTTGGTTGGCTAGTTTGGGCCCACAATTTTTTGTCTCAAATTTTCCAAACCATTGATAGTTTATGTAATGCCCCACAAAGGAACCCCTAAGAATATAAGGCAAGAAATCATGGATTTTTTTTCAAACATTTAAGATAAATATTAGCAACTATCTAATGATCACTAGCACAAACTATGAGCATACAACATCCGCCACAAGTCAACAATGCATAAGCAAAAAACTTCAATTCCAAAATGCCAACCAACCATATAAAAAGGCTTAGAACACCTTAGGGATGACCTACAAGGAGTTTCAACCCTTACAAAACTTCACAAAATATTACAAGACTTCATATGACAAACTTGACCATCTGCCCAGTCCTAGGTGTGACAATTAGCCTCTTACAGATATAAGTAGACAAATTGATGCAATTAACACCCTAATTTTTTCTAAAACATATATAGACCACCTAAGAGGTTCCATAGACTCACTAGGACCCAACGAGCAACTTTCAAGAACTAGGTTTTATCATCTTGGACATCAAAAAGCTTATTGATAAAGAACTAAGGACACTAGCACATCAAGTGAACTAGGGTACCCAACTAGGACACTAGCACTCTAGAAGAATATCAATGTGGTGTCATGTAGTCCTCTATGTGTGCCATTTTCCTTTGGGTGTACTAATGTATATTTTGGGCACCAATGTCACTAAGATAGTCATCCTACATTATGGTCCTTCTTGACATGCAAACATCCTAGCTAGTGAGCAATCCAAAGGCAATGATTGGTCTTCAGAACACCATTTATGGAGTGAACTAGGATAGATATCCCCATGAAGCTTTAGGAACATGAAAATTCAAAAAATTCTTGGGGAATAAGAAAGAAGATTGACTCCCTTAGATACTAGATGTCACTGAAGCACAATGGGGAGGATAGTGGGATGCATAATGATCTCACCAACATCCTAAACTCATGTTCTAAGCTAAAAAAAATCAATGATTTGAAATAATGATACTTTGACACCTTTACATGCCTTTACAAGATGTATCAAATGGCCTCAAGAAAACCCAAGAGAAAGGACACTAGAAACTAGGTGAACAATACAAGCATTTTTAAATCTAAAGTAAGATTCCTACATACATTTTAACCATTTTGCAAAATTTAAAATAGAAAGAAAGGATGCATTATAACTCGTACTTTGTACAAATGCTGACACACACAACTACACTAATTGATTACATGTGCACAAACGGATAGTATCATGTGAAACTTGGTATCCCCTCATAAAGATGATATTGTCTAGTGCTCCATTAATGAGCATTTCACCCCAAGACATCCTTACCCCATACTAGTGCTCAAGGCATGCAAGGAACATCCATTATCTTGATTATTTTATTACATATTTTTATTAATTATCATTTTATTAAATGACTCCCCACACTGAGATAAAGACTACAAGCCACTTTGGGCAAGACACATTGGGATCCACCCCCTTAACCCGCTATAGTATCCAATCATAAGGTTCACCATGTTCTCCATGAACACATAATCAAAATCAAAAGCAATAATGCAAACTCTTTTGGAATTATGTTGTGAATGTAGTACTGAGAGGGGAGGGGTGAATCAGTACCTCTAAAACTTTTCTTAGTTAGCCCATTAACACTTAGTCATCAGTTTGTAAATTATCTTATCTAAATGTTCATCTTTCTTTATGCATATGCGATCATAACATAAGTTCTTTAATATGTAACCATACAAGAAACATTCATGAAAATAGATAACACATAACACAAGATATGGTAACGCAGGAAACTCCAGTTAGGAAGTAAAAAATGCGGTGGGGTGTGAGGCCTCACCCCGACCCATCACATTCTTATTGCTCGATTTCACTTTGATACTTTATGTGTTGATACATTGATACACTTTTTGATTATCCTGACAGAGACTCGAGATACTATGTTATGATGATAATTATAATGTGTGGATTTCATTTTGATATGGATTAGACCTAGATCAGATGGTTGTTTTGATTATATATGTTTAGATGAGTGAACTGATGAGAAGATTGAATCATGATGGGACTTGATTATTTCATGGATGTTAT
>MU227536.1:1409445-1460421 GCA_018584345.1 Thuja plicata | reverse complement strand
AGTAATCTTGTATTTCTGATTCTTTGTAGTCCTTCTCATTCAGCCTAGTTGCCATAATCTTTCTTTCATCAAGAAGTTTTCTCAAGTTGATTCTCGCCTCTTTATACTGCTCATAGTTTATCTGCATATGTATTTTCTCATTCTCAATAGTTTTATCCAGCTTATACTTTTCCATTGCTATGATATTTTCTCTTAAGTCTTTAAGCTTTTCAAGAAAGAGACTTAGCTTTGATACCATTTGTTGGAATTATGTTGTGAATGTAGTACTGAGAGGGGAGGGGTGAATCAGTACCTCTAAAACTTTTCTTGGTTAGCCCATTAACCCTTAGTCATCAGTTTGTAAACTATCTTATCTAACTGTTCATATTTCTTTATGCATATGCAATCATAACATAAGTTCTTTAATATGTAACCATACAAGAAACATTCATGAAAATAGATAACACATAACACAAGATATGGTAACGCAGAAAACTCCTGTTAGGAAGTAAAAATTGCAGTGGGGATTGTTACCCACAAGACTTCACTATCTACAGATAAGAAGGGGTCGGTAAAGGCTTACAATTGGTCACTTCTAATGACCTACCCTGTTAGGAGTATTATAGTGGAGACCCGTTAAGATCTACTTCGTTTGAAGCTTTAGCAACACTGTTAAGTGTGCACTTTGTTAAGAGATTTGTAAAGAACTGTTAAGTCCACCTTCTACAAAAGGATTTTAGATATGATGCACTTTTTAGAATGCAACTACATAAGTCTTTGATCTGATGATGTATGCAATCTCTAATTGCTGATAACAGATCCAATAAAGCTTCCTATGTATGAGTAATCAACTTTTCATGATTGAATAATACCTTTCTCTGCACGTCGGTAGCCTCTATGTGTTCTTGATAACTAGATTTAATCTTTTTCTGAACTTTGCATGAATTCTACCTTTTGCTCCTTAGATGCTCTTCGTGGATATCAACAATAATAAATCCATAATTCACAATCGATTGAACATCTATTTATACTAGATTTTAGCTATATTCTTGATTCACGCTTCACAAGTTAACTCTAGATCCAAGGTTTACAACTTGACCTTGATCCTTATTTAGATATGTTTTAGATCCATTAGGATTCTTTAAAACATTTACATTATGCTTGCTTGAGCCTCAAGCAATGATTTAAAACAAATTAAAACTATATAAATAGAATTACAATGCTTTATCTGATGTGTAAAAATTAGATCCACTATTTGCGGGTTCAGTTACTGACGGTCGGTTTTGATGCTCGGTATGCTCTGTCAGTCCGTCGGTTTTCTTCATCTTTTGGTTTGTCGGGTATCTGTCCCATCGGTATCTCTTTTAGACTGTTCATCAGTTTTCTAGTTTCGTCGGGTCCCTTCACAGTTCTTCTCTGTCGGTTTTGTTCTCAAAACTGTATCGTCGATGATGAACTTTGTGTTATGTCATTGACCCATCGGTGATGTCTTGTTTACTTCATTAGTACAACACTTGTCAGTGTTCGTCGGGCAATTCCATACTTAGCACTTTTACTTCATCGGGTATCCTCTATTCTGTGCGTCGGTTAGCTACATACTCTGTTCGTCGGCTAGTTATATCGATGGTCTCTGTCAATGTTTTTCACTAAGTGTACTAATGGAAAAACTTAATGTCATCAAACTCCCATTCATACAATTTCTCACATTTTATGCATAATAACTCAAGCCTTGAGAATGACATGAGATAGGATCCAATTTTATCCAGATCCAAATTCATACAATATATCTAATATTCCATGTTAGAATCTATCAACGTTTGACAATAACTTGATATTGTGTTTTTTCTGATTTTCATCCAAAAAAATTGTAAATAGTGACAAACTCCATTAAAATAGCTCAGGAACTCATACAAATTCAAAGTGCAATTTTTTTTGAAAAAAAAAAAGGAAAGAAAGAATATATTTTTGGTCTTTTGGTGCCCAAAATCTCTTTCCCATCATAAAATCAATAATTTATCCATTTCAATGAAAATTGGGCAAGATGAGGGTGTAAAATGGAAAGTTCTAAATAATTATTCATAATAAGTAATCTACTAACTCAAATGAAATGATTGAAACACATGAAATGCTTCTTTTATTAATTCAAATCATTTAAAACAAACTAGAAATAGAAAGAAGATTAATTGAGGGAGAATTGAGATTCCTATTTGTTGGTGTGTTAAACTATTGTACCTAGTATGTTGTCCTCCTAGGTCCTAGATATACATGTTACTTAATTTTACTAAGGGACCACATAGGAATATTCTCACTTTAGGTGGTGTTATCATATTTTCACTTTTCCACCTCGACGGAACTTCAACCTTTGGTTTACTTATCACTTTATGGCTTTTCCACCTTTAGTGGACATGTTGGAAAAACAAATTTTTGTTAGACACCAATGGATGTTGTGAGGTGGGAATCAACATGAACAAATACTTCAATATTCTAACACAATTCTTAGTTAATTATTAATTCAATTAATCATTAGCAAAAGATATATCAATGACAACACAATAAGAACATCATATTTTTACATGGAAAACCTAGTGTCAGAAAACCACGGTGAGAATCACACACTATATAAAATAATCAATTATAATACTTTAGGCCAGAAACAAAGGAACTCACTTTTGCTAATGTTTACGTACACTTCCAAGGATCTAACTAACCTCGAACGAACTTACACAATGTTGCCAAAGGTAGACACATAAAAATAATGAAATGAAAGGTGTAGGATCTCTTGATCAACCTATGTGACTTCTTTGTCTAATTTAGCAATCCACACTTCTTCTCATACTTATTTACATTACCTCGTCTTCATATTCATTTTACTATCATATTTAAGTCTCCAAAAAATTATTTTAGCCAAAGCCAAATGGTCATCAATAGGAGGTGTAACAATGGATGGGGTCGGTAAAAAAAAGTCTAGAGAAGGTTTTTGTGATGAAGAAGGATTGGAAGAAGACAAAGTGGTAGCTTGAGGTATAAATCCTAGACCACATATAGTAACTTGTGTAGGAGGATCTATAGGGACTTTTATACCTTGTTCATTAATACCAAGACCTTGTCCACTATAACCTTGTTGAATAGTGTCATAACCCACATTTTAATTAGCATTTAATGTAGAGGGGGAAGGACATTCATCTTGAGCTTTATGAAACTGTGTGGTGTAAAGAGGAATAGGAAGGGAAATATTCTCTCTAGGGAGATTAGGATTATTATCACTATTCTCATTTTCTTTAGTTGGAGAAGAAGAAGAAAGGTTTATCAAGATCTTCATGTATACTTAATGTTATTCTTGGAGATAAATCACCTTGAACTTGAATGATTGAACTTGATGATTATGAATGCTTCCAAATCTTGATTGTGGTTCTTGATCTTTGATTTTAAAATGAGGAGACATATGATGTTTATGTACCTATCGCAACATCTCAGGGATTAAATCTTAGGAGGGTCGATTGTAAATCCAAATACCCCACTAAATTACTAAGACGGGGCTCTGGTTCTAATTTTAGTCTAAACCTCAGAGAACACAATGCCTGGGATTTACGTTCCATCCATTTAGGACTCAAATTAGAATCATATATCCCAGATAATCAGAGGATGTTGGATTACAAAGAACTGTTGAGTTTGAGGTCAGGACAGAACACGAAGGCCACAAATGGTAACATAGGGCCTAGGTGATGAAATAAATAATTAGATTGGAGGAGTAATAGAGGAGTACATTTAGAAATAAGGGCTTACCTTGATTTAAAATGAAATTGAATTGATAGAKAACTTTTATTTAAATTTAGGTGTCTGTTAAGTGCTATATRAATTCCTACTATGAAAACTCACTAAGATGGTAGCTAAACAATCATGAAATTGTACACACTAATAAGGTTCTTACAAGTTACGATGGTACACTAGTATCTTCTTAATATACTCTAGTGGTGCTTGTGGTTGTTTTTGTTGTGGTAATACTTTTGTGTCATCTTGTAATGCTCCATGAAATTGATAGCGATACACAACATTGGGATTATGAAGAACACTTAGATAAAAAGAGGAATGTTGTAACTCATCTAAAAAAGTGCATAAACTAGCTTCCTTAAGACTATCCTCATAATTAATGGGCACCATAGAAGAAAGATTAAGGTAATTTATGATAGTGTCATATTTAGGTTCATCAACAAAGATCCTTCTGTAATAAATATGTTCCATGCATTTTGCTAAAAATTGAATGAGAAAACCACATGAAATATTGATAAAAGTCTTAAAATATACCTTATAAGGAAGAAAGATTTTCAAAGTCTCATAATACCATATACAAGAACACCATGAAGGAATATAAACATCATTAAATTTAAGGAAGCATTATTCACTCCATGTGATTGATAAAGAGAAGTAAGGAGAAATGTAACAACATAAGTTATCACACACCAATATAACTTATTAAACTCCAGGAAAGCTACCCAAAATTAGATCGAAGAATGAAATGTACGAGTTTGAAGCACACAAAGGAGATCTAACACAAAAATTAGAATGGAAATTTCATGTGTCAGGTTCACCAAAATGTACATTAATAAAATGTAATGAATATGGATAGATCCCCTTTCCTAATGCACACTTAGAAGGAAGATGATCGGCTCAAGTAGAACTCAAGTGCAAAGTGAGTGGAATTATCCTTCATTGTTAATGGATTGGAATTATTAGGATGATACAATGATGCAAGATAGAATGCCAAATAAGAGAAATTGACTAGATTTATAAAATACATACTGACAAAAAACAAATAGACACATGTAATGACTTGAAACAGAGACCAACGGGTTGTACCAACCTGTTGTCTGAATTTGAGGTGAATTTTCAGGGAATAAAATTCCTTGGGGATTTTGTTCCCAGAAACGGTTTGTAGAAATTCATTGTGTTTCATGTGATTCTATCTGAAACTTTCAAAATCAATCTAGCAAATATCGCACTTTCCATATTAGTCCCAACAACTGCACTACATGTTCCTACACACACAAAAATGGGGAAAAGGTTGGATAAAGGGATTTTCATTGGTCAAAACCTTATTTGGAATCAACCTTGAAATGAAATAAAGGGAAAAAATCATGATGTCATATAGTAGAGGCTAGATTTGAAAAATAAAACATGTCATACCTTGGCAATGCAAATGCTTCTTTGAATGTGATCAAGTATGTTAATGCAAGCTTTGACAACACAAAAACCTAAATAGGAAATCATGAAAGACAAAACCTTGTGTAATGATGTTTGTAGTTCAACATGATGCTTGAATGAGAGAAAGAAATAAATCTTGGATGTGTGTAGATGTATGTTTATCTCCTTCCTTGATAGAAAAAACCTCCTTTGCTTGACCTTCAATGAGGGAAAGAAGCTTGATCCATAGAGAAGAACACCTTGAATTCTTGAGAAGAATTCTATATCTTGAATGCTTGGACATTTGATTTAACACCTTGAACTTGAATGATTGAACTTGATGATTATGAATGCTTCCAAATCTTGATTGTGGTTCTTGATCTTTGATTTTAAAATGAGGAGACATATGATGTTTATATACCTATCGCAACATCTCAGGGATTAAATCTTAGGAGGGTCGATTGTAAATCCAAATACCCCACTAAATTACTAAGACGGGGCTCTGGTTCTAATTTTAGTCTAAACCTCAGAGAACACAATGCCTGGGATTTACGTTCCATCCATTTAGGACTCAAATTAGAATCATATATCCCAGATAATCAGAGGATGTTGGATTACAAAGAACTGTTGAGTTTGAGGTCAGGACAGAACACGAAGGCCACAAATGGTAACATAGGGCCTAGGTGATGAAATAAATAATTAGATTGGAGGAGTAATAGAGGAGTACATTTAGAAATAAGGGCTTACCTTGATTTAAAATGAAATTGAATTGATAGAKAACTTTTATTTAAATTTAGGTGTCTGTTAAGTGCTATATRAATTCCTACTATGAAAACTCACTAAGATGGTAGCTAAACAATCATGAAATTGTACACACTAATAAGGTTCTTACAAGTTACGATGGTACACTAGTATCTTCTTAATATACTCTAGTGGTGCTTGTGGCTGTTTTTGTTGTGGTAATACTTTTGTGTCATCTTGTAATGCTCCATGAAATTGATAGCGATACACAACATTGAAGATAGGTGAAATGCCCCTGCCCTTCAGTAACTCAACTTCGTAGGCATTTCCCAAATCAAGTTTTAGGATGATCTTGCAAGGTCTAAACTTCTTCATCATTAACTTACTACATGTTCCAGTAAAAATATCTCTTTTTAGAGGTAAACCATGATCGCATTGCCTACCACAAATACCATTTGTCTCTTCTTGGTGTTTTCTTGTTCCATGCACTAGTTGTTCATGACTTCTAAATGTTTCCAAACCTCTACATGGACATTTTTCATGTGTTTTGTAAACTCCTCTGCCTCCACACTTTTCTTATCATGTGGGCTATTATCTCTAAGTTTGCTCACTCCTCTAATTTGTATTCAGGAAACAATTTCAAAGGGTGTCCTTCTAGTGTTTTGATTCACTAAATTATTTAGTACAAACTCTGCTTGTAGTAGAAGCAAGTCCAAATTTCCTATATTACCTCTAACTAAGCATCTAGTCAAGTTTCCTAGACTCCTATTTACTGCTTCGATCTATGTCAATCTATGGGTAGACCATTGAACTAAATTTTAGGTATGTCAACATAATATTCATAAACATCTCCCAAATGTATATGGTACACTTGGTATCTTGGTCCAAAATAATTCTCTTTGGTAACTCACGCGATATGATCACTTCTTAGAAGAATAAATCAACAATGTGGACTGCATCATGAGTCTTCTTGCAAGGAATGAAGTGTGCTATCTTAGAAAAAATTTCCACCACCACAAAAATAGACTCATTCCCTCTTTGAGTTCTTGGAAACCCCAACACAAAATCCATACTGATATCCTCCTAGGGTCTTTCTAGAATTGGAAGAGGTATATACAATCTTGTATTTTGGTCAACTCCCTTAGCTACTTAACAAATCATACATTCTTAAACATACTTCCAAAATTCTCTATAGTTTTACACCAAAAGAAACCTTCATTAATGAGAACTACTATCTTATCAATGTAAAAATGTTTTCCTAATCCTCTAGAATGATTCTCTTTTGATCAGATTCTCCCTCAAGGAACTCTAGGGGAAACACACCTAATTTACTTTGAATAACATGTCATCCTGAATGAATTAGTCTAACCACTTACTCTTATCTATTCATATTGGTTCATTGCTTGACTTCCAAGCATTTGTAAAGTATGTGTCATTCTTAGATAAATGTTTCAATTCATCAAATCCCACCATAGTTACACTATTCAACATCATAAAAAATTTCATTCTACTTAGTGCAATCACAACCTGTTTGACTTTTCACTCGGGTGTTTGAGGATAAAGGTGTAACTCTACATGAATTCAACCTCTACGTGTGCCTTTGATTCAACTAATACTAAATTTCTTGGTGGTCTATGTACAACACAAACTCCTTTGATAACAAACAGTGTATCCATTTCTTCAAGGTTTGGAGAATGACATAAAACTATTGATCATATACTAAGTACTCCCTTTGGGTATCATTCAACTTCTCACTGAAATAGAAAATTAGTCTTCTTTCTTGACTTATGATTTCTCTAATGGCACTAACACAAGTATTTTAATCTACTTGAAAAAACTTGTTCAAATCTGACAATGTCAATACTAACCACTCCATCACCTTCTACTTTAATACCTTGTCTCTCCTAGACCATAAAATATACTCACATGGGGATGACCCCATTGAAGTAGGTGGATCACCTTATCAATCCAGCTATAATCATACATGGATTACAGGTGCACTCATACATGGGTGACAGGTTCGTGTGTTAATTCCAATGTACATTCAAGAAATAATGCCAGATAAATTTGACCACAACCTCAATGGATGAGACCTGGGAAACCTCTTGGGTTGGGTATCATAGAAAAAATTATCGTAGGAAAATATTTTGCCTCTCTTATGTCTACCACTGTAGGCCACTCTACAATTATTATCACCTTATCTAAATCCATCTTCAATCCTTCCAAAAAGATCACAACCCCCAAATAAACCAATTCATTTTTCATGAAACTGCACTTCTTGATGTTCATCAACAATTTCTCCTCCCTTAGCCACTAGAACACTTGTGTGATGTGTCATATGTTCTCTTCCCTTATCTTGATGTAAATTATAATATTATCCAAACAAAAAATGATAAACTTACCTAAAAAATCCTTCAATGCCCCATTCATTAGTTGCGTGAAAGTTCTTAGTGCATTGGCGAGTCAAAAAAATATTACCAATGACCATGCTTCTGTAAACTTGAGTCATTCTTAGACAAATATTTCAGTTCATCAAATCCCACCATAGTTACCCAAGTCTGCGTCATCAGGTTTCTCCTTCTACTTAGTGTATTCACAACTTGTTTGAATTTTCTCTCTAGTGTTTGAGGATAAAGTGTAACTATACATGGATTCAACCCTTTGCATGTGCATTTAATTAAACTTGCCTCAACTATTTAAATACTGAAGTGTTTCGTGATCTATGTACAATACAAACTCCTTTGACAACAAGTAGTGTCTCTATTTCTTCAAGGCTTGGACTATGACATTGAACTCTTGATCATATACTGAGTACTTCCTTTGGGTATCATTCAACTTCTCACTAAAATACACAATTGGTCTTCTTTCTTGACTTAGGATTGCTCCAATAGCACTAGTGCTAGTATCACAAGCTACTTGAAAAACCTTGTTCAAATCCAACAATGTCAATATTGTGTTGAACAATTGGAATACTGAGGGACGTGGGTGAATCAATGCTCCCTAAAATATTATATATTTATTCTTTTACAAATCCACATCAACTTAACTTAATTGAATCATAAGGAAATATTATAATACACAAGATAATAGTATATTTTTATCTTGAAAGCCCTGCTAGGGGAAAACCCACCGAGAGGGTTAACTCTCAATATAATATAAATAGTTAATATATATTATAAATGTCTCACTATCAGAGGGCTCACTACCCAAAAGATAAAGGCTTGCTGTCAGAGGGCTCATTTCCCAAAAGAGATAAATAAACAAAATGATTTTTATAATCTCACATATGTATGGATTTAATTCCTTTTAGGCCCAGTAAAAAGACTTTGTGAACTTCATTAATATTGGTGTAACTCACATCTGATCCTTAGTTGTGATCACATATCATCGCATTATATCACCTTTTTATTACTTCATCATCTTCTCTCTACCAAAGAGTTACCACATATATGTATATATACTGCTATAATCAAACTATAAGTCACCCATACACTCCAACCACTAAGTCATCTCCCAAGATGCCTAACAAGCTTCATCTATAATACTTAATACATTTCACCCAACCAAGTTGGTCAAGATGTAATGAAAATTAACAATAACTATAAATCTCACATTGCATGCAATGCTTAGTCTTACCCCAAAACTGTAGAACAAAAAATAATCACCTGATGAAATGCATACCTTTTTATAATTTTTTTGTACCGAGAGAAACAGGGAAACTAATATAGTGAATTTTCAAACCTTATATCTTTTGTTTCATACAACCATACCATATACAAACTTGAACTTAGATATATCCACTAAGCACAATCATGTTGTCTGAAATAAAAAAACCATATCTGTAACTTCTGAGCAATGCAAACCAAAATACAAAGAGCATAATCACAGAATTACCAAAGCAATCATAACATGAGTATTTTTTTTCTACTAATTATAATGAAACCAACATTTACATGATAGAGCAGTTACACCATTTTGACCATCACATCAAAAAGAGGGCGATCATAGATAATGTTTTAACAACTACATCTATATAGTGCATAGTAACACCTAATACATCATCCTACAATTCTACCAAACAATCACAAGCCATTACCCCTATAGGCCATCCATGCAACCCGTCCTAACTGATCATCATTCCACATCAAGAACTTGTCAATCTGAACTTGGACAACACCCCTTGGTTGCTAAGGTATAGCTTGTGGAGACAGAAGTGATATGGGGTCTGCTTGAATTAGATTGTCTTTCTCTAGAACAACCTTATCAAGCAAATCCTACAAATGTTTCTTCATATTGTTTATGGCCTAATCAATTACTATGGTCTTTGTATATATATTTTTAGTGGTGCAGCTATGTGATAACTCTTTCTTTAACATTGTTACTTCTCCTTCCTCAATCATCTTTGAGTACTTCTTTTCATCTATCTTCAAAACAACTATAACCCACAAGGAGATGTTAAAATATATGAGTCTGTAGAGAGACTTAGTAAGATTTCAAAAACTACCTTGAAAACTGTCTTCATTTCTCATTTTCCAAATAATCCATAATATTTAAATTGAAAGAACATACCAAAGAAGGTTATTGCAATTACTCGGGCCCAAGAACTTACCAGATAAATTGTTAAGATTGCTAAAGTTTTTGTGCAAGAAGAAACTAAAAATACCCCAAATTTTTCTAGCAAATAGGCAGTCAAAAAAGGTGTAAAATGGACTCCTGGCTTCTACAAATGAACAGATGTTAATATCCCATTTAGTTTATTTATAGCTAATTAATGCAAGAAAAGAGCCATAAAAATAAGGACTTATTTGGTTCAATGGGTCTGTGCCAAATGTCTGCAAGGTATTTTCTCTAAAGGGTGGGTTCAAGATTGAAGCTCCTGTGGTTATTGAGGTGTTCATAAATAGCATGGTTGCTAGAGAGAAGCTTGTATAAGGTTTTATCTTTGGTGCAAGGGAAGGGAGTGTCATCCGACCATTTTAGCTAGGAGCATCTTTCTTCATTAATGCTCATCTCTCTGGGAAGATTTAAGCTGCAGGAGGCATCTCTCACCATGTTGTATGTCCTCCACTGAGTATAGGGGATATCAAATTTATTAGCCACCTCAAGCCAGCTAATTAATCTACCATATTTTAAGATGTCACTAAACTTCCTTATTTCCTTATTGGCGCAATATTTGGAAAAACATCCTTGGATGAGGGTCAATGGTTTATCACCCCTTTCGAGATTCCACCAGAGGGATTTGTCTCCATAGACCATATTCTTATCATCAATGTCAATGTTATTAATAATAAAATTTCTAACATACTCCTAGCACTTCCATATTTCCTTGAAAACATTAGAACCCAACAGCTTGATAACAAAGTTTCCAGACATTAAATCATTGATATGGAGCCCTTTCCATTCTGAGGTGTTAGCCAGACTAGCCCTTTAAATATTATTTCTTATCAAGACCTTCTAGGGCTCATCCCCAAAGGTAGATTTAGCTATACATTTAGCAGCTAATGTAACCCCTTGAATTTTGAGATCCTTGAGGCTCATTCCTCCACATTCTTTACTCATTGCACACCAATGCCAATTAACAACATGCCTCTTCCTATTCCCTTTGCTATATGACCAAATGAAATCCTTGGTATTTTTTTGAGTCTAGTTGAACTAAGCTTGGGTGAAGAGCCAAGCGAATGCATAGTATATGGTGTAGGAGGAAAACACCTTTTGATAGACTTAAAATATCCCTACCAAAGATAGGTACCGAGTGTTTTGTTTACTGAGTTTCTTGTCTATTTTGTCTCTAATATAAATCCACATGTCACATATATTTGGGTTAACAAAAGAAGGGGATTCCCAAATATTTCACAATGTGGTTGGGTCCACCCCAAGATAGATCAAATTTACTACACCAACTGGGAGGAGAATCACCCCAACCCAACATTATGGATTTGGGAAGTGAGACCTTGCTACCAGATCCTGCATAAAAAAGGTCAATTTTGTTCATTAGATTGGATAGATTATCCTCTGCTAACTCAAAAGTGATTGTTGTATCATCAGTAAACTGAATTTTAGTAAGCTCTTCTCTATTATGAATATTGTCCCTAAGAATATAGTATGGTGCATCAACTGGTATAACAAATCAGGCGGTACCAAGTGGGCAGTCTTGCCTTATTAATCTAGATAGTTCAGAAGGGTTGATCTAACACCATTAACCTCTACCCAGGCATTGGCTCCATACATGAGGGTGTCTACCATCAGGTAGAAGATGTTTGGAAATCCCAAGCATCTTAGCATCATAGAGATAAAATGTCATTCAATTCTTTCATATACCTTTTCACAATCTATTAAGAGCATACATACCTATTGATTGGAGTCCCTAGCCCAATCCATGGCATCCCAATAGGTGATTAGATTCTCAAGAGTATACCTTCCTTTAACAAATCCTATTTGGGTTTGATTGATCACTTGGGGGAGAATATTTTCTAGCCTTAAAGCCAACAACTTTTCCAGAATTTTATAGGACACATTAAGTAATGTAATAGGTCTTTGGTTTATTAATCAATGTTTTGTCTCCATCTTTAGGAATCAGTTTAATTAATCCTACATTGATATCAGTCCCAAGTGACTTTCTTTCAATGGCCTCTGAATAAAATTGAATAAGTTCCTCTCCAACCCATTCAATGTTCTTTTTGTAAAATTCAACTGGTATCCCACTTCAAGTTAAGCCATCTATTTAAAAATAATTAACAACACCTAAAATAAAAATTAAAAATTAACTTAATAATTTAACCCTAACCTTACCAAAATAAAAAAATAGAAAATGTCTTCCATGTGTACACACACACACACACACACTCACACACACACACACACACACACACACACAGTGTGTGTGTGTGTATTTTTATATTAAGCAAAAGAGTATAAAAAAAAAATAGCATCCAAAAAAAAGGGAGGCAAGGCCTCACACTGCGAGAGTCAAGTGTTAAGGTTACATCATGATACAAAGAAAAAACATATAGTAGTAGCCAGAAACAGAGTTCTAACTAGTGAAAAAGATCTTTGTACGAATGAGCCCAAGTAGTCCATCCTTTAGGGCCTTCCATCCATACGATAACCATCCTATTTTGGATCTAATCCAACATGAGAATCTTGTCGTCTGAGGCAACCTTCATGTTCTTTTTTATTTCCTGATTGAGCTTCTTCACCATCTCTTCAAAGGTAGCAAGATTGTCCACATTCCTACGCCAATCGTAGTCATCCTTCATCTCAAACACAAACATGGTGGCGTGCCCCACCCGAAGGAATCTTTTCAGCTTATCACGATCAATCATCATATGCACCATAACCTGCGAGGAAATTTTAAAATAGGTGAGTCTATGAAAAGACTCAGTAAGGGTTCTGGGAGTGCCTTGATACCTGTCTTCATTTCAAATTTTCCATATCTTCCACAGAATGTTAGAAGAAAGAATGCTCCAAAAGTAATTAGTATCCTTCATTAAACTAGGAATATAACCAATAATAATTTCAAAAATATTAACATTATGAGGATAAGTGATGCCAAACATAAGCCATATTTATTTAGCAACCGCAAAGTCCAACAAAATATGTCTACCAGTGTCAGGAAGATGACAAAGGTTACAGATTTCAGTGTGAGTGTGATCTTTTCTCAAAGGCAACCTGTCGAGCACCATCATCCATTTAAAACATTTAATTTTAGGATCAATGGGACTCTTCCAAAGGATATTGAAGTATTTTTTCCAAGAAGAGGGATCTAAGTCAGAGTACCAATGTTTATTGACATGGTTAATAATGGTGTTATTATGAGAAAGGACATTATAAATATTCGTGGCTTTGATTTTGGTCACAATAGTGCCATCAGGCCACTTAATATCCAGATATCTGTGAGAATTCACACGACAGGTTGAAGGAATGTCTTTGCAAGCTTTGGCTATCATGTTATAATTCTTTTCGTGAGAAAGGGGGATGTTGAATTTGGAACTGAGAGTCTCCCAACTAAGAAGTATGTCTTGTTCAAATAGACATATGAGTTGGGAGATTCCCATTCCCACCCAAGATCTGGCAGAGAAACCCTGAGAGAGGGCAAGGGGTTTGTCAGTGATGCACAAGTTCCACCTGATGGATCGTTCACCATGCAGAATGTTGTTACCATGGAAAGCCCTAGAAGGAAGGAAAATTCTAACATGATCCCAGGCTTTCCAAATAGATTTAAAGACAGCATAACCTTGAACCATAACAGGGAAATTGCCCTCAATCAGAAAACCAAGAGGCAAATTTTTCCAAGTTTTAGCATTTTTTGGGTAACCATTCTGAATATTATTCCTAACCAGGATTTTCCATGGTTCAGAACCTTCTAAAGAGTGAAAAATCCACTTGTCAGCAAGGGAAATCCCTTGAATTTTTAGGTCCCTTAGCCCTAAACCCCCCAAGGAGCTTGTCAGTATGGCACCATTCTCATTTAATAGCATGAAGCTTCTTGTTTCCCTTGCCATCAAACCAAAGGAATTTTCTAATGGCTTTTTGAATTTCATGTATTTGATAATTGCTAAACATCCAGGCAGAAGAGTAGTAGATATTATAGGAAGAAAGGATCTTTTGACAAACTTGAATTCTTCCAGACAAGGAGAGAGATATGTTATGCCATTTAGAGAGCTTTTTATCGATCTTCTCTTTAACCCACAGTCACATCTCCTTTAGAGATGGATCAATAGAAAAAGGGATGCCAAGGTATCAAACAATTTTTTGAGGTCCATCCCATTGATAGCCAAATTTGTCAATCCATTCAGGAGGTCGAGTATCTCACCCAAGAAGAATAGACTTGGAATGGGATAGCCGGGCACCGAAAATAGAGCAAAAGAAGCTGAGTTTATTATGCAAAATTTCAAAGTTTTCTTCACTAAGTTCAAAGAACAAGGTAGTTTCATCAGCAAATTGGCAATTAATAAGGTTCGAGTTATCAAGTAAAGAAATACTCTTGATGGAGGGAGACAGGGAGTTGTCTCTAAGGATGTAAGAGAGAGCATCTGAAGCAATCACAAAGAGGGCAGGAGCAAGGGGGCAGCCTTGCTAGATAGATCTGCCAAGGAGGAAGGGGTCAGAAATGGAACCATTAACATCAACCTGGGCAGAAGCATCCTTAAGAAGCATTTTAATCATTTTACAGAAGGGCATAGGAAATCCAAAAGCCTCAAGCATCATGAGAATAAACTCCCACTCCACTCTATCATAGGGCTTCTCGAAATCCAGAAGAAACATGGTAGTATTCTTATTAGAGCGCTTGGCCAATTTCATAGCTTCCTAGCTAGTTATAAGATTTTCCAGAATATATCTACCTTTAATAAATCCAGTCTGGGTAGAGCACACAAATTTAGGGAGAATCTCTTCAAGTCTAAGGGCAATAATTTTGGCAATAATCTTATAAGAAACATTTAGGAGAGTGATAGGTCTCCAATTCTTGATGAGGGCCTTATCACCCTCCTTAGGAATTATCTTAATGATGCCTCTATTAATAGATTCACCCAAAGAGCCTTTGTTAAGGGCTTCAGAGTAAATGTTGTGTAGGTCTTCACAGATCCAATGGATATTGGCTATATAGAATTCAGCAGGGAGACCATCAGGCCCAGGGGCCTTATCATCTTTAAGCGAAGTGATGGCTTTTTGAATTTCTTCAATAGAAATATCTTTGGAGAGCAAGGTCGAGTCATCATTGGATATTTTTTTGGTATAAGAGATCTTCATTTGTTTCTAAGGTTCTTAGTCTCAATAGTATCTTCAGAAGTAAAAAGATCCACTAACTACATGATATATCAAGAGAAAGAGAATTTCTTTAATAGAAATATCTTTGGAGAGCAAGGTCGAGTCATCATTGGATATTTTTTTGGTATAAGAGATATGCATTTGTTTCTAAGGTTCTCAGTCTCAATAGTATCTTCAGAAGTAAAAAGATCCACTAACTCATGATATATCATTAACTTATAATATTTTTAATTTATAGTTACAAAATAATATAATAATTTATGTGTTGGTGATTCATATTATGCCAGTGATTAAAAAAAAATTGACTAGCATCGTGAAAATCATCACGTGTTATGCTAGCCAATATTTTTTCCATGCTCTCATAGCTTTTCTAGTGGGTTAGATCATAGAGTGTTGTCCTTGGGTCGTTTCCATGTGACCAGTTGTGCTTTTGCAATAGCTTTCTGAATATGATGCTAGTGGTTGGGACGTCTTCTCGATTCTCTTCAACTAGTTGATTTGGACTTTGGATTTTTATTACTAAGCCTGTTTGTTTGTGTCTTTTATTTTTTGTTATCTTTTGTTTTTTGTCTTTTTGCCTTTTTCTTTTGTACGTGGTTATTTGAGCTTAGATCCTTTGTTTGGGGGCTTGCGTCATTGAACTTAGTGATGTCTTATCTCTTTGTAGTTTTCCCATGATATTTTCCCTCTTTCTCTTCTCTCTCATTTCCTTTACTATGAGCATGAGGTGGACTCATACTCTCCTTAAAGTGGGAGATAAATGTACCACCATAAATTGTAAGTGTCTTATTAACTTGTGTAAAATTTCATGATTATTTAACACCCACCTTAGTGTGTTCTCACCTTAACATGCATAATAGGACTTCATAGGGTACTTAATGGACACCTAAATTTAAATATGGGTCTTCTGTTATTTCATTTTCATTTAAAATTGAGGTAAGCCTTATTGCTAAGTTTTTTCCTCTATTATTTCTCTATTTCAATAATTAATTTGATCACATAGGCACTATGTCATCATTTGTGGCCTCTATATTTTGTCTCGACCTCAAAATTAGTCATGCTTCATAATCCGACATCCACTAGTTTTTCGGGGCCCATGGTTTAAAGTTGAGCCTTGGTTGGTGGGTATACAATGGTTTAGGTTTTCTATACCAAGTTATAGAATGCACTGGTTTTTCTATACCTTGTGTTTTGAGCTAAGATTTGAATCGGGAGCCTGTCTTGGTAATTTAGTGGGGTATTTAGATTTGTGGTCGATGCTCCCGAATTTTAACCCCCAAAATATTGTGAGAGGTATATAAGTGGCCTATATGTCATCATTTGAGCATCCACTAGGAACCACAAGCAAGAATTCAAGAACCAAGATCAAGATTTCAAGAGCTCTTTGGCATCCTAGATTTCTCAAGCAAGATCTCAAGAATTCTCATGTATTTTCAAGGAAATATTATCCATGGATCAAGCTTCTTTCTCTCATTGAGGGCCAAGCAAAGGAGTCAACCATCAAGCAAGAAGATGTACACACATTCAAGTCTCCTCATTCATTCAATTCTTCAATTCTTCTCTCTTTCAATCAAACATTGTCGCAAACTACGCCATCTATTATACAAGGTTTTGTCTTTCATGATTTTATTTTTGGTTTTTATGTTAAGTCAAAGCTATTGTATCAACATACTTGATCACATTCAAAGAAGCATTTGAATTGTCAATGTATGACATACTTCATTTTTTAAATATTCTAAGGTTGATTGCAAAAAGGGGTTTGACTGAGGCAAACCGCTCTATACAACCTTCTTTCCCATTTTTTGTGTGCAGGAACAAGTGGCAGATCTATCAAGACTTAATTCAAAAAGTGCAAGATCTGATAGAATGTCCGTGAAAGTTTTAGGTAAAAGTACAAGGTATATAGCACACTGGGCTATCTATACTTGGGAGAAGAACACCCCATGAATTCTATACCCTCCAAATCAGCCTCAGATTCAAACCATAGGTTAATAATATTGTTTAGTTGTTGTTTTAAGTCGCTGTAGGTTCTTGTCTAATTTTTGTTTATCTGTTTCTGCTAAAAGTTATCATTTATGCTTATTGAACCTTCCATCTTGCATCAACCTATCATTTCCTTTCAAATCCAACTTACCCCAATAAATTATCAATGAAGGATCATTGATTCATTTAGTGCTTAAGTCCTACTTGAGCCTATTGAGTCATCTTCCTTCCGATTGTGTAATAAAGAAAGAGGAATAATCCACATTGCTTCTATTTTGTATTGTAAACCTTCAAGTTACAACATGTGTTCATAATTAAAGATTACATAACAAGCATGCCCAGTACCAATTCAATGCATGTAAACTAATTCTAAACTATCTCATTATTTCAATATTGCATTCCCTTCATAGTTAGAGTCCATTAAAAATAATTACATGCTTACATGACAAAGTACGTGAGTTGTTAAGTTAACCCATGGGATTTTTATGCAATTTTCTCGTAAAACCCAAGCAATTCAATTGAACCCTTCAAGAAATATGCATATAATCATATGCACAAAAGTAAATGTCACTAAACTGTTATGCATGAACAAGAACACTAGACAAACCATTGGTGTTTGATACAACCTTAAAGAAAAACTGATATAAGTCAATGAAATGTATCATTATACCCTTTATGTAAAATTCATGCAATCATCATGCATAAAAGTGAATTCCACTTAATCAAGATGCATAAATAGGCACACTATGCACACCATAGGAGTTTGATACAACCTTTAAAAAAAACTATTAGAATTCAATGACATATATAGCATTAGACCTTTCATTTGAGATTCATACAATCATCATTATAAAATAAACAACACGTGATAGTGGTACATGAAAAAATAGACCATGCACACTATATGAGCTTAATGCAACCATTAAAAAAAACTCATACAACTCAATGCCCTATATACAATTTGACTATTCACATAAAATTATTATAATCACCATGTACGAGAATGAATGTTATGAAACCCCTCACACAAGCCATATAATCAACATAATAAAATTAATCTCGCTTAATCATGATGCATGGACCAATAAACTAAGTACACCATATGAATTTGATGCAACCATCAAATAAAACCCATATAATCATCATGTTAAAGAGTAAATGTCAAGAAAAACCCATAAAAAAATATCTATACAACTCAACGACACGTGTCATTTGGCATTCATAGAAAAAAGTGAACAACATTAGATACTTCACATCAAATCCATCTAGTCATAATTATAAATTAATATCACATTATGAATGATAAAGCACATTATGAACAATCAAGCACATTATGCACACAAGAGTTTTTGCAATCATCAAGCAAGTCTCATACAAGTCAACATAATATATTTTATTTTAGTCTTCTCCATGATAAACAATCACACACATTATGCACACAAGAGTTTTGCAATCATCAAGCAAGTCTCATACAAATCAACAACATATATTTTATTTAATTCTTCCCATAAAATACTTATTATATTCAAGGACAAGAATGAATGTCACTAAACATAATACAAAAATAACGACAATAGGAAAACAATACAATATTTACATACACTAGTAATTATGCAAACATCACACAAAAGAAACATGATAACTATAGGTTACTATGTTGTATGCCTTATTGAAACCTAATTCACACCATATTATTCCACATTCCATTAGAACCATTGTAATGTCTCTCACATTTATATTTTGACAATTATACTGTGATACTTGTATCTAGGATTATTCAAGATTCTAGATATCACTATTAATTTTGTATTGATATCTATTTTTTGCATTTAACGAGATGCTTTTAGTATTATTATAGTGTGTTTGTGTTGTCATTTCAGTTAATTATGTGCATGTATGATCGTACAACTATTTCCATGTTTTTAATGCGGGAGCAATAACATTAACTAAGAACTAACGAGTGTCGTCGGCAATGGATTCGGCTAGGGTTTTTCCTTCCGATGGTGTTTTGCAGTCGGCTAGAAGGTGCTCGTTGGCTGCTAGTGTTTTCGCTGGTGAGTCGTTGGTAGCTGCTGAGGCGGCGCTGGGAGTTTCGCAGGCGGCTGGTATTTTGCCAGCAGCTTTTTCGCTGGTTGTCGGAGTGTTTGCTGGAGTGTCGTCGGCTAGGGTTTCTTTAGATGGTGTTTTGCAGTCGGCTGGAAGGTTCTCGTCATTCGTTGGTGTTTCCATAGGTGTGTCATCGGTAGCTGTCGAGGGAGTACTGGAGGTTTCACAGGCAGCTGGAGCTTTGTCGACAGTTTTGCAGTAGGCTGGAAGGATTTCGCCGGCAACTAGGGTGTCTGCTGGTGTGTCATCGGTAGCTGTTGATGGGGTGCTGGAGGCTTCGCAGGATGCTGGATTTCAGTCTGTGAGTGTCTCTCAGTCTACTGGGGGTTCTACATTTGGTTTTGTTCCTCTTGGTGGTGCTTCTGTGCCTAAGGGGACATTATCATATGCTGGTATGGTTTCTACTGGGGCCTTTACAACTTGATCTGATGGGGTTGGGATTGGTGGTGGTGCGGGTATGAAACCTATCCGTATCTCGAACCCTATCCAGATCAAATTGGATGAGGAAGTGGTGGATGATATTGAGTTTGCATCATCTGAATTTTCTTCTCATGGTGTGATTTGTCGCTTCTTGGGTTTGTGGCCGAGTCTTGCTGACTTGCACCGATGGATCTCCACTCATTGGGAACCTATTATTTCTAGTACTATTCATATTTTCCCTATGGCAAAGGATTTTTTTACTGCAAAATTTGATAATGTTGAAGATAGAAAGTTGATTATGTGCAATAATTCTTTCTCTTGGGATAATCGTTATTTGCTAGTCATGAAACCCTGGTTTCCTAATTTCTCCCCCTCTTCTGAAATCTTTAACAAGATTCTGATTTGGGTAAGACTCCCCTATCTTCCCCTTCATTTTTGGGTTGATTCCCTATTTGAAGCGATGGGCAAGGCTATTGGAGATTTTCTGATGGTGGATGAAGAGTCATCTGATATTATGCACTCGACTTATGCCTGTTTATTGGTAGAGATGGATATCTCTAAGGGGTTACCAGAAAAGATTAAGCTTGCATACTCAAACACTTCCTGGATTCAAACTTTGGACTATGAAGAGCTTCCTTTCAGATGTAGGAAATGTTTTAAAACAGGTCATTGGCGGCCCAAATGCGAATTACAGAAGGCGAAGACCAAAAGGCCTGCTTCTTGGTGGAAGGGTGTTTCTTCCGATCACTATACAGTAAGGAAAAATATTGATCCTGCTGAGAATGTTGAGCCTGAGGAGGTTCCTCTTGTAGGAACTATCCCTTTGGGGTCTACTAACACTACCGCTGGTAGTTCTGAGGTTTTCAGACTATTGGCGTTTTTGGCACTATTTCAAATGTTTCTAATGGTACTATTCATGTTGGAATGGGTCTTGCTAGATCCACTGTATAGTTCGTTGGAGCTTCTGTTGGTACTTGTCCTGCTGGTCTCATTATTCCCAGTGATTCCTCTGTTGCCGATGCTCCTCTTGTTGGTTCTGGTATTGCTGGGTCTTCTGCCATCTCCGCTAGTAGCTTTGGTGTTGGACAGTCCACAGGTAATTTTGCTAGTTTTGTTCCTGTTGGGTCTGCTGGTATCCTTCCAGCTAATCCTATTTCAGTTGGTCTCTCTATTATTGCGGAGAAAGATGGATTTGGTGTTTCTCCCATGCGTCTGGAGGCAGGGCCCTTTGTTGGCTCTGTCCTGAATTCTTCTTCTTCCTCACTCTTGAGACCTTCCTCTCAAGATTGCCTGGAGAAGGCTTCTTTGGTAGAGACGAGGGGTGGACCCCAGTTATGGGTAAACATCATAAAAAGTCCTCTCTTCAATTTGACATGACTCTCCATTCCAAGAAGAAGGGAGGTAAGGGTAAATCTTAGATCTTGTTTGGGCTTCTTGGGCTTTTAAATTTAAATCTTTAGAAGGGTGCTATTTGAAAATCCTATTTTGGAATTTTCTTTAGCTTAGGTTTGTATGATGGTTTTTTCATGCATTGCATCATCCAGGTTGTGCATGCCTATTGTAAAACCCTCATCTAGGTCTTGGTTCGTTCTGTATTTGAGGGCTACTTTGAATATCTTTTGTGACCACTTTGTTCAGGGTTTCAGGGCCCCTTCAAAACCTGTTTTTACGTCAATCAAAAACTATTTCCATGTTTATGATGTTTGACCTCATCTAGGGAAATGTATGTTCTTCGACAATTATATATGCACACGTACACTTGGCATGTGTTGACTGGTTTCTAGTATTAGGAACTTTTCCACCTTTCTTCAACAGTCTAAGTTATTACCGAATGGTTCCATTATACTCACTTTGTGTACATTTTCAAATTTTAGTAATTAGTGTTATGCCTCAAACCCCAATATCAGTAATGGTCTAAAAACCCTAACCCCAAAGTGTTCAAGTGGTAACAAATGTTTATGTGTGATGTTGGTAATAGGGTTGACTAGTCTAAACATGCAAACTTGGAATTAATCTCATTCGCATCGACCTACACTTAAGAATAATCTAACTAGATCCAAGTTCAAAACAACTACAAAGAGTTGGGCTCAAATGGGCGATTGAATTTTTTTTTCTTTATTCTTTGTTTTGATATGATTGGATAAGATATAACAAAACTAGGTATAAATTTGTAAATTTGACAATAATAAACATAAATAGTAAGCTAGAGAACATATATACAAACTTTAACACCTACCCATGGAAAATCTTTTCATACCCTAGGTAACTAATGCAGGGGCATCTTGGGTCCTTGGTAATCTTGCATCATCTGGAAAAAAAAAATTGATGTTCTAGTGAACCTTTATTACCAGTTTTTGTGTTTTTTTTTTTTCTAGGTCACTGGTTGGGTGATTGTTGGCTCGGTGAAGTTCTGTGGATCTATGTGTGGCCGATTTGATTTGTTGGATAGGTCCTCGAGAAACAAATTAATTGTTGTATTTGATTTGGGTTAAGACTGACTGGGTCTAACATGTTTCTTGGGATATGTGAAGTTGGTTGAGGTCGACCTATTTGTGTTTGTGTATAAATTTAGGACTTGCGATCGTTTGGGTGAAAAATAAATAGCGTGGAACAAGTCTGGAGAAGGGTTCAATAGCAAAGAAGCTACTAGAGGATTGCTTTGAGACTTAGGAAGATCTAGAATAGGTCTGAGTTGGGTTTTGTTGTTAGGTTTTTCTTTGTACTTGGCCTAAACCAAGAAGGCCTTACACCCCGACATGTATAGAGAAATTATGATTATTAAAACTTGTTGTTTGGATGCAATCATGTTGTTTTTTATTGTATCTTGTTGATTTTCATAGTGTTGATAAGTGTTGTACGGATTTGACATCTCCCTTGGGGATTCTGTGTCCTTGACTGCATCAAATTTCTACCTCCATCTCCATCCTACCCTTTAGGCTTATCGTACCAATGGTTGCACCCCTACTACCGCTATTCCATATACACTTATCTATGGTGTAGAAGTTGTCTTACCAATATAGGTCAAATTACCATCCTTGCGGATACCATTGAAGGACTTCAATTCTAATAAAGATTATCATGTAGCAAGGCTTACTAAAATAGATATCTTATAGATGAATGATGTGAGAAGGCCTAGGATCATCATCATGTATACTAGAATAGACTAAAATGGAATTATCAAAAGAAGGTTCACCCTCGTGAATTTCAAGTGGGTGAATTGGTCCTCAAAGAGAATCAAAGAAATCAACAATTGCCCTAATGTAATCACTGCCAAATATCGTTTGGGGGCCTATCTGTTGTCAACACCTAAGGGGGAGCCTCTAAGTGTTCCTCTCAATATCTTGCATCTCAAGAGGTTTTATGCTTAAACTGTGAGAGTGTACCCCTTTTCAAAAACTGGAGAACAACCAAAAAAATCACAAAATCTAAATAAAATAAAAAAGCAAAAAATATACCAAAATACTACATGTAAATAAATTTGTCATATGGTGAAAATTGCCCAAGTAATTCCTTGGACAAGTACATATTGTAAAGGCCTAGCAGAAAGTGCCATATGTAAAGGCAATTCTATTATATTTTGTGTCCTCATCGCCCTACTCATATGTTATTGATCGCTTGCCTCCATCCCGATCGCATGCCTATCCTAATTCTTAAGCTTACCAATCTTGTGCATTTGATATGATATCTGTGTGGTTGTCACCTACACATAGCTAGTGTCATCGTCTTAGACCCTTGTAGACAAGTGAGTTAAGTCTTGTAAATCCTTGGTTTTGCCTAGTGTTTGTCATGTCAATTGCGTATAAAGTGTCAATTTGTGTTGTCAAGGCCTTTTCCCTTGTTTAGTTGGTGCTTCAAGAGTTATCCGTCAACATCAAGGTTGTCTTGATCGCCCTATGTGTCTTTTGTCATAAGGGCTAGTTAGTTTTATATCCCAATCATCGATCTTCATAAGATGTATCCTTCCTTAAATTAGACCAATCAATCTTGTCCATCTGTCACCCTTTGGAAAAAGATGTTTAGATATTATGGCATTGATTGTTTTTTTTTTAATCTTTGTTTATCTTTAATAAAGCTTTCTAGTTTTAGCTCTTCACATACACCACAATTCAATATATCATGGTACACTATGAGTGATGAGACTAGGGGCATTATCTTTCTTTCTTTTCTGCATGCATGTGTTTAGAATTAGTTTCTTGTTGTACCCACGCGGGATCCATGAGGTCACATATTATATTATGACATTTCGCGTGCATGTGTTTTTCTAGCATTGTCACCATGGTTCCTTGCAACTTTGTGAGATGTTAGAATAACCAATTATGTTTGTTGAATCAATCTTGTGCAATGTTTATGACATGGTCTTGGTTCTTTATACCCTGGTAGGTCCTAGATAATGCTAAATCAAATTAAGTGCTCACTACATGACAACCCCTTTTAGGGTGATCAAGATCAAAGCTCACTTCATTCCCCCATTTGTTCCTTTGCATTCACCCATACTATTCCACCATTCCTTTCCCTAATTGGCTATGCTTAGGGATGTGCAGGCTTCTGTGTCTTTCTTCTATCTTCAGTGGTCTCTCAGGCAAATGATTTTTGGAGACCTTGCATCCATCATTAACTACATCCATCTCATTTTTGCATTAGCATTCACAATTAATGTATATTCATTTGCACATGCATCTTCACTCATCCTTACATCCACTAGCATCATTTTGTGTGTACCTCAAATGTTGCTATTTTGATTGAGATTCTATTCTTTTCTTAAGGTCACATATGTGTGGTAGGAGCTTCCCACTTCTATCATTCAATGTACTTTTACAACACTTTCATTTGCATGAGTTCTTTAGAATTTAACACATTGCACTAGCATATCACTAATATCCTAGTTAGGTTTACCCTTTAGATTAATTCTTAGTAGCGTAGATGTTGCATGTTTCAACTGCATTTACTCACATATTGCATAAGGCTCATTGAATTTTCATTTGTTAAGTCGTGCTATCATCTTAATAACACTCATTTCTTCCATTCATATTGCATTATGTTCAATGCATTACCATTTTGTGTTCGGATATAGGCCATTATAAATCACATACATACATACATAAAAAAATCTATGACATTATAAACACAATCACAACGTTGTATGCATCCAATCACATCATTTACAAAACATTGCATCACATATACATAAGCATACATCCATAATCATATAGGAACATGTCATCATCTCAATCCCATCTTGCATCACACATGTTAGTCACATACAATCATAATTCATACATATAGTCATAAGTATGGGGTGGGTGGACCTATGAGTTCCACATGGCTGGAAGGCATCATAACCATTGTCAAGAACCAAAGCTTTTGTCTTAGAGTCAATATTATACTCTCTCTTCTCTTTCTTTTATATATTCTAGCAATTTCAATTCTAGATAATACAAAACATTTAAGTCTCCTATGCATTGTAAGTTATAATGATGTTCATTGGCCCTCTCTCAAAGAGGCATTTGTTATTGAATGAATACAAGGATTATTAGCGCAATTATGTGTCTCAATGTAGGTGTCAAGCACAAAGAATGTGCATCTTTTCTTTCCATCTTGAATGTTGCAAACAAACAAAAGTGCATTTAATATTCTTTTAGGATTAACACGAATCAAAGAGTTTTAAAGTTGTCTTCAATTGGTCTTGTTGATCCATCCTATTATCGTCTCAACTAGTGTCAAAGTGTGTATTGTTGTAAAAGCTTCACACCTATGTGAAGCTTGTCTAAGGCCTCTTGTAGCCTCTTGTAAAAGCTTATAAACATGAAAAAATATTATATTTGTGTATCATTACATGTCCTAGATTAGGGCAACAATTTAGAATGATGAGGTTATCACTCATCTCTCCATCCTGTGCAAATGGTGTCTATTACTCGCAAGAGTTGTTTCTCGACTTCCATTTCCATGTTCTTGGGGCTTTCTTAATACTTCTAGGTTATTCCATTATGTTTGTTGTATCTTGGAGTGGTGCAGGGCACCTAGGATACTCCAACAAGACACCAAGGTTATTTCAAGAAGACAAAACATGCATGAAGACACCAGTGGCTGAGAAAGAGGTATTAACATCAAAGAAGACCAATTATGAAGTCGTAAGGCCTATTATGGCTTTCAAATAACATGTAACTGAAATTGTACTAAAGGACTAATATTCATTGTAAGTGGACCAATAGTGTCCAAGGGTGTCAATGAGTGTTTAGGAGTTAGATGTGTTTAGAATAAGTCTCCAAGATGTTATAAGACATTAGGCATGCATATGTTACAAATTTGGATTAGTTTTAGTGGTTGTAAAAGACAAAAGATTCATATTTTCAAAACAAAACAGTCACTTTGTCTTTTAGTGGGAATCCATGCAAAAGAGGTCTTTTGATATTCCATTTGAATGTAACTGTCAAGAAATGGTTGGAGTGGAAGAGAAACAAGTTATTAGTCATTGTAGAGTCCATTTATTTATTTATTTATTTATTTTTTAGAGAGAGAGAGAGAGAGAGAGAGAGAGAGAGAGAGGCTGGCTGTACAAACTGTTTCACAAAGATGTAATAGAATTCAGATTTTTGCATACTTTGTGTTGTTCTTTGGCATTCTTGAGTTCTTTAGTCATTGCAAGGGAGTAGAATGTATTGAAGTTCCCTTTTCTAGTCATCTTCATTCATTTTATGATGCTCTTTAGATTGTATTGAATTTTGTACACCTAGTGTTGACTGAACTTTCATTGTCTTGGGAGTCTTCTATGTGATAGTTTTGCATTTCTTTTAAAATATGACCATCCCATGAACTCTAAGGGCCCAAACTTCATGGGATGCATCTAATATAACATGTACACTTATTTTTTAACCTTGGAAGTGCAGGAGTAGAGCAAATGTGGAGTGACCACCATTGTTTGGTTGAGAAAAAGCATTGAAATAGCTTGGAATGTGTTGCACTAGTATATTATCATGTGCAAGGAGTGATTTGGTTGTTGTGGGTTATCTTAAAATGACATTGTATTGCTGATTCAAGTGTTGTTTGAGTTTATAAACCTTGGGAAATAAGACATTGTGAAAGCCCGAGTTGTAAGGGCTTGAAGAGATGAATTTGGGACTTTTGGGGTTATACTAAGTCTGAGTCAAATTTATTTTGGATTTAGAGGTTTTGGGACATATTAAGCCACTGCCCAAAAGTTGGGGTCTTGTGGATACGAGGAGTTAGTAGTTTCTTTGTTAAATCACCTCTTTTTATGAATTTGTGCAGGTGTGCAGTCAGAGATTTATGAATTGCTCCAAAAAAATAGTAGTCTTTGGAAATTGTGCAGGTGTGTAGTCAGAGATCTATGAATTGTGCAATCAGAGATCTATGAATTGAGGTCTTTAGAAACGTTTTGAGTTATGAGATGTTTTCAATTGTTGCAGGGCTACTAGATTTGCAATTAGGCCTTTGGCCAGTTTGGAGAAGAATTGGGAGTTGGGTGTCCTGTGGTTTACAAATAACCTTTAAACCTTTCAAATTACCTTAGATACAATCATTAATTACCATTTATGTCACCTTGGGTTGCTGGGAGAAACATTGTTACGTTTAAGTTCATTAAAGCATTCGAAGGGTTTGGGAAACCATAGTCACCATTACCCAAGTTTATATCCATTATTGTTGTTTCTAAGTCCACCATCCTTACCTCTGCATCATGGAGGCCAATTCCTGCTTTTACATTACCCACTATAGCAAACGCACTAGCATGTTGAAGGGATTACAATGTGCAAAATTGTCAACTAGACCTAGTCAAGGCAAAAGCAGACACCAATGCTCAAGTTGGACATTAATGCTAGAGTAAGACACCAACATGGTATACAAATGATTTTCTAGGCACCACTATCCCATTTGAGTGGAGTGGTCCTTGTAGTTCACTACTGTCATCCATACATTCAACAAATGAGCATTTGTAAGTCTCAAACTAAAAAAAATGTATAAAGAACTTATTCAATGTGTCTTGAGAGTCTAGAGAATTTTTGAGCCTATCTCTATGTATATTCATTAAAAAGTTGTAGCATCAATTTGCATTCCCTTGTCCAAAGTTTGAAAAGTATTGATGTCTTCAAAGGGTTATAACCCCTTATAATTCACACTTAAGGTGTAACTAGCTTTCCTCCATTGGTAGTGTGAGGAACCTAGGTCCTCCACTTACACAACATTCCTTTGCAATATGACATATGCTTATAGTGTGAACAAATGAGTTGTTCAATGTACTTAATACTCAAGCTAAATATTTTAAAAAAATATCTCCATGTTTCTTAGCTAACACCCTATAAATTCCATGATAGGGCACTACAACCATCACACAAAAAGCGTAATAAGAGTATGATGCAACCTTCATACAAAACAAGTACAACTTGATTACACGTGACATTAGAACACTTGAAGAAAGTCCAAACAACTCAATCATACTTGTTAATACACCATGAAAAAGTCATACGATCATGTAGAGTTACAACTATCAATATGGGACCATGATGCATTAACAATCAAACTAGAAACTCCATTGAGTTTTATGCAAAGCTGCAATAAAACCCATATAATTTTGACATTTTGAGCTTCAAACAAAACCCACAAAAATTAACAACCAACACCCTTGATTTAGTGTTCTATTTAACACCTTTGGGTTGTGATTGTATAAGGGTTAGCCCCCTTGTTAGGTTGTTGATTATAAAAGAAAACAAAGATGTAATTAGGAACCCTCAAACACAAGGAAACTCAATTAAAAACATCTCATTAGAGTCTTCATGTGAATTTGTGCAAGTATTAGACCCTTAACTCAAAAGACATGATAAAACCAATATCGTTCAACTATGATGTGTTAACAAGAACACTAGACACATCATGCATTTGATCTAACCTGAAGCAAATCCCATACAATTGAATAACATGTATGCCATTAACCCTCTATACACAATCCATAAAATCATCAAGCACAAGAGTGTTACTTACCATTAGAGATTTACGCACAACAACCGCAATGTAAGATTTACAACAAAGTAGCATTTAATGGTTACTATGCCACATGTCATTCAACATTAGTCCATTCCATATACTATGTACATTCTATAAGAACCATGGCACGTAACACAAATAATAAATGACAAGCATGCTACACAGGCAATAGAAATTCAATGCACCCTACAAGCCAAACCCAAACAACTGAATTAAATAAAAGTCATTATAAAATTCAAAGAAAACCATCCTATTTCAATCTTGAACAACAAACCCCAAAAATTAATGATATATGATTATAAATGTCATATAATCATCTTGATTTTAATTGGCCACTTAACCATGATACATGAACAAGCACACTAAGAACAACATGCACCTTTAATGCACTCTTCAAATAAAATTCATCCAACAATGACATTATCAATTTGAATTTTAAAATAGAACCATACAAGCTGATCATAAATATGGTTAGACCCTTCACACAAAAGCTATACAATCATTATATGTTACATCTTTCCTACAAATGTCATATAATTAGCATGTAGAAGAGTAGATGTCATTCAATCATGATGCATTAACAAAATACACTAGTACAAAATATATACAAATTCATCGGCATTCCCAACCTTCAATCAAAATCCACAAGCCATGGTGCGTTAACAAGTACATTGAACTTAACTTAATCGACATATAACTTAATGAAAGATTTCATGGGACCCCACGCAAAAGTCATAATCATCTTGCATAAGAATGAAAGTCACAAGCCATGGTGCGTTAACAAGTACATTGAACTTAACTTAATCCACATATAACTTAATGAAAGATTTCATGGGACCCCACGCAAAAGTCATAATCATCTTGCATAAGAATGAAAGTCACAAGCCATGGTGCATTAACAAGTACATTTAACATACTATAGGAGTTTGAAGCACAATAGCCATGATGCAAGCTTCACTAAAGTTATTAACAATAATAGGATACTATGCATGACTGCAAATGCCACAACATAAGATTTTCATGCACACTAGCTAGGATGCACTTGATTAACATAAAAGCCACCAACATTCATAGGATAATATGGTATATTGATTACACAACCCTAATTCACACCTTACATGCAATATTCCATTAGATCCATCACACATGAGAGTCAATATTACTCAACCATGACACATGAACAAGACTAGGCATAACACACACACACACACACACACCCTTGCGCACGCACACACCCTCACAATCATTTATAAGTTAGTCATTTAACGCAATGCACAAGAACAATAATTGCTCCATTGTAGGTGGATTCAAATTAGCTATACATATACTGCATAAATACAACTCTGCATTATAAGAGCCTTCAAGCAAATTCCATGCACAAGATATAAAATCACTCAACTAGGTTGATGTTCAAGCATTCTAAACACGCCAAAGAATTCAATACAACCTTCAAAGAAAACCCTTACAACTCAATAGGGTTTGTTCCATTGGAACCTTTAAAAAACCCATACAAGTTAATGATATATATAGTATTAGACCCTTAATTAAAAAAGTGTACAACTATCGTGTACAAAAATGTTGATGACTCTCTTAGCCATGATGCACAAACATGAATTTGATGTGAACTTTAAAAACTCATAACTCAATGACATGTCACTAGACCCTTCACACAAAAGTCATTAAATCACCTTGATGCATGAATAAGTACATCATCCACATATAAGATTTTGATATAACCCGCAAACAAAATCCATATAATTCAACAATGTGAATGTAATTTGACCCTTCACTCAAAATTCATGTAATCATCATGCAAAAGAGTGAATGCCAACCAACCCTTCACACAAAAGCCATAGATACATACTAAGCACACCATCGGAGTTTTTTGAAAACTTGTAAACAAAAAACATTCAAGATAATGAAATATGTCAATAGACTCTTCACACAAAAACCATACATTCACCCTACTAAAAATGAATGTCACCCAATCATAATGCAAGAACAAGTAAACCATACACGTCATGGGAGTTTGATTCAATTGTCAGACAACTCATATACAACTCAATAACAAGGCACTCAACCCTTCACACCAAGACCATATAGTCATATCATGTGCACAAGTGAATTTCACTAGAGTCTTCACACAAAATCCATTTAATCATCTTGATTATAATTAGTCACTTAACCATGATGAGTGAATAACCTCACTAAGAATACCATGCAACTTTAATAATCTTCAAATAAAATACATACAACAATGACTAAATATCTATTCAAACCTTCAAATAGAACCCATACAAGCTAATCATGTGTGTCATTATACCCTTTACACAAAATCTATACAATCATTATACAAAAGTGTCCATTTCCTCAATCATGATGCATAAACACACCATAAGAGTTTGATGCAACCATCAAACTAAACCCATAAAACTCAAAGATATAAAACAAAAAATTCATATAATCATTATGCGTGAGCAAATGCCCCTAGATATAACACGAGTAAACATAGTAGGCAAACAATAAAACTTGTTGGAGACTACAAATGACGTAAGAATCAAATAGATACAATGATACATGTACACTACCATGTCATATTCATACCACATTCCATTAGAACCATGACCCATGAACAAGTACACTACACACACCATACAGGTTTGATGTGGCATTCTAAAAAACTCAATGCAATGCAATAACCTCCAATGAAAACACATCAACTCCATAATATATGTTTTATCAGAGCCTTCATAAAAAAACCTAAACAATCACCATGTAGAAGAATCAATGCCCTTAACCATGCAAATTCCATACAATCATCATGTTATCCTCACACATTGACAAGAAACACCAAGAATGTCATAGAGTTTGATGCAAGCTTCATGAAAATCCATACAAATACATGATTTATATGTCATTATAACCTTCAATCAAAATAAATACATTGTAGTGGCATTGGATGTCGTTAGACCCTTCACACAAAGGTCATATAATCATTATGCACAAGAACAAATCCCATTAACCACATACCCTTTGAACAAGCAAACCAATGAGATGCAAGCTTCACAAAAATAGGGTAATCAATTATATACTATATAAAACATTCACCCTTATACACACCAACCATGATGCAACTTCACACAAACATAATGGTACTCTTTGTCCATACTATGCCACATTTGTCATTCAACTTCAATACACAAACACATATGTCACAGCCCACTATAACCATTAGACACAGGAGTCGCTTTCATTTAATTATGATGCATAAATAACAATTTTAGGCATGCCTTGGGAGTTTGATGCACATTATCCATATAATCAATACCATTTTACTCTAATCCATAATCCATAATCCATAAGGGTGCTAACGCACATCATAAGAATCAATGAGATACAACATTTCTTTGGCAATTATAAAAGGGCTATATAATACAATTGGGTAAGGTCCCATGAAACAAACACAAAAAATATTCTACTATGCCAGGCCCTACTTTTTAGGATTGTATATTTCAACGGGTGATATTGGGGTAGGGCTAGAAATTGTCCAACCAAATTAGGAATTTTATTTGCCACTTGTTAGTAAGCTAATATTTTAGATTCTACCAGAAAAGAAAGAGAAGGAAAATGACTCTTATTTTTTAAATTTTTCATTCACACCATTCTTCATGAGACGACCAACATGCTTAAATTTTGGAGCTTGAGCTTTTATGGTGAAGTGCACTACTAAATTCATTGGACCATCAGCTTTAAAATATTACTCAAAAATCTCAGTAGCACCGGCTGAATTTTTTAAGGAATCCGCCCTCCATGGGACTTTACCCTAAGTCAATGTCATCAATTCTCATGCACAAGAAAACAATGCACTCCACAGTGCTCAAACACATAATAAGGATACCAAATTTGCATTACACTCATAAGCCAATCACTCATTGAGCTTTTTACACAAGCAATTTAATAATTACGCACAAGAATCATTCTCGTGCAACCACATATACACCATTAGAACTTCTATAAAAATGCATATTAGCCTTGCAAATTTTGTACAAAATCCACAAGAATTAATCAATCATTGAACCAAAAAGCAATATAATCATAATGTACAATAATCAAGGTCAATCTAGTATGATTAACAAATAAGTGCATTATGAAAGTATGACATGACCTTAAAAAACCCCATAAAATAAAAAAAATGCCAATATAATCTTCAAATAACTTAACATATACATAATATAAAAGAGCTAATCTCACTTAGTCATTGTGCATGAAGATGCACTAAACAAACTATAAGGAATTTGATGCAACCTTTAAACAAAATCCTCAAAACTCAATGATATGCCATTAGAGCCTTAAAAAACCCATAAAATCAACACATTCAATTAGAACCTTCACACCAAAGCCACACAATCATCATGAAAATTAACTCTTCTCACTCAAGGTCATGATCCACAAACAAACACACTACATACACCAAAGGAGTTTAATGCAACCTCCAAATAAAATCCATACAACTCGATGATTATGTGTCATTAGACTTCTCATTCAATCATCATGCACAAGAGTCAATGTCACTCAACCATGATGCACAAACAAGCACATGAAGTACACCATGTGACTTTGATGGAAACTAAAACTCATATATGTGACGTATGTGATATTAGATGCTCCATGCAAAGACCATATAATCATCATGCAAAACAGTCAATATCACTCAGCCATGATGAATAATGGAGAAGTCAGTGAATGGTCAAGAGAACTGATCTGACTTACATATTACATTTTAATCAAACATGGCATATGCATATCTTAGATTCTAACATCTGCAGTCTTCTGTAATGCAGTAAATGAATAAAATGAATACTCACTCAAGAATACTATTTAGTGAGATGATTTCCATCAATTTCTAAAACACAGCAAGCTTGCGAACTCTTCGTGTGAGAATAACTTATCTAATTCTTCATCTATAGAATAACAGAAACAATGGCCTAACATGCCAACAAACCATAGCATTATCCTATACATTAATAAACACTGACCGGAAATGTATGATAGATTAAATGCTAACCGGAAATATCCATATATATTTCTTTATCAGGTTATATTTGCTAATTCCTCGGGGATCTGAGATGTAAGTGTTCCAGTTCATTCCACTGTCTACAATGACAGGTCAATGATGAAAAAAAAGTATGGTAAGGGGGGCAGGTTTCAAAAACATCAAAGGTGAGATATATTTGTGATAATCAGCACAGTTCTATGCATTTTCTGTCTATTTTATTCTAAATTTCCAGCTAATCATCATGTCTTCACCAAATTATGATCTGTATAGCTTATACCTTATAGGGTTCTGTGGGTTGTACAAATTTGGCCTCACCTACTGTCAAATATGTGACTTCTAGCAGACAAAAGAATAGTTCAGAGACAGACAATATGAAGACAACTACATAGTTTACATTTGAGATGTGGTAAATTACATCTAGCATCACCTACCTCCCATGTCTTGATGACTCATTTACATGCACATCTAATCAACAGATGGGGCTCACTGCAAGTATTGGGTGTACCCCCAATGAGTCAGAGTTGGTGCAAATATTGAAGAGTATTTACACCATATATTTGACAAAGGGAAATTATCTTAGCCCATAAGATATACTCACATGGGGATGGCCCTGTTCAACCAGATGGATCACCTTATAACAAAAAATGCAATCATACATGGGTTACAGGTGCATTCATACATGGGTGACAGAATTGAGTGTGAATGCCATTGTAAATTCAAGAGATGAGGCCAGATAATTTTGACCACAGCCTCAATGGATGAGATTCAGGGGGGGGCCTCTTGGGGTAAGTATCATAGAATAAATGTCATAGATCATGCATCCAATTCCACAAAGATCATATCACAAAGTCATATTAAATCGTATTTATCTGTACTCTCACCAGATGAGGCCAACCGAATTTGAAAACACCCTGAATGGGTGAGGCCAGCTGGAATTGACAGCACCCTAACCAATGAGGCTGGATGGCTTTGTGAGCACCCTAACTGTATCCTGAGCAGATCATGATTGGCCACACCCTCAATGATAAACTCAATATCCTAAAACTTACAGAATAAATATCCTACGTCAACGAATGCAATCCCATGAGCGTCATCCAGTAAACTTCCAAATAAGTCATGCATGCTTCTTGAGTACAAGTATAGAGGTCAATTTGATTAAACCCTCAATGAATGAGAGACAGTGGATTTGAATATACCATAAAGAGACCAGGCCAAATGGAAATCATGGTAAATGTGACAGAAAATTCAACAAAATCGTATCATAATAAGAAGTCTTGAAGTAAATACAATTGTACCCTGAATTGATACTATCTGGTGAATTTGACTATACTACGAATAGAAAAGCTCTGTTGGAAGTATTGGGTGGAATTCAGATAAATTTGACTGCAACCTAAATGGGAAATGGCAGATATATGAGTTGGGTGGAAATTTGATTATATTCTAAATAAACGAAGCAGGATGGACATGACTGTACGTACGCTCAATAGTATGAAGACTAATAAGTTCAAAGATATTTTAAAAGAATCTTATTTTCATATCTACTAAAGCATACAATATTTTATTATCATATAAAGGTTCCCTACAAAGTGATTGAGTTTTGGATTTCACCCTTCTGAGTCTCTCAGGGATCAACTACTAAGTCGCACATTATGACGCCTTTGTCTGCAACTTCAAAGGTAAAGACTTGGAAATATTCTCAAACAGACGCACATATCATGATGTCTTAGTTTGACAGTCACTCCAAAGATAAGCAACCAAGAGACACTCCAGCAGGGTTATAAAACAGGGGTACATGGGGACGTGTCTCCTGCCCTTTTTTAGGTGTCCTCGTATTCACGATATTCTAGCAATGCCTCAGAAACATCCCCCTGCTGTCCCTTAACCCTCATGTCCACTAGAAAATGTCCTGAAAACATAGGAACTACACAGAAAACATCAAGGATTGTCAAGCATCCCCACTCCAATATTGTAAAATAAAATTTAAAAAAAAAAAAATTACCTTGTAATAAATAGGTAACACAGATGCAATTGTTGGTGGTATGCCAAACTTCAAGATATTTTTGTTGACCTATGGCACTTGCCATTTTTTGCCAATTAATAGGGAAGGATTGTGCAGGTCCTGGGGAGAAATTTGACTATGCCCTAAATACTTGAAGGATTTGCTGAACATTCCCAATTCTTAGATTGTGCAGAGGTACAGTTCTTGAAATGGCAAATAAACGCAACTAACATCTCCCTTACACATTATCATGGACTAGGAAAATCTTATATTGATTTAGACTAACAATCAAAACATAGCAGAGTAAACCATTACAGCTTACCAGAGGCAGGGATTTAAACATCTAGATCTCACATGGATTTCCTTTTACTGCAATATAATTATTTTTTTAATCCCCAACTTTTTTACGTTTGAAATGTTGTTTGTCTCAACATTCCAGAGAACCAACGTTGTATGACAAAAAATAAATGGAGTTTTTTACAGCTATCCAATCATTTTGGTGATGATATGCTCAATACTTCTGCCAGCAATAGTTGCAAGAACAAGAACAAAAATGAGCAGAATGAAGCAAAGGGATATTTACTATAGCATATGCATCATAACGAGGTTCACTACCAAGGAAAAGGTCGTGTCAGAAAAAGGGAAAGGTGAAAGGGGATGGTCTAAATGCTGTGGGTGCTATATGTTCTGCGTGGACAGGTGTGTGTGGTCTGGTAATAAGAATCCAATGTACCAGGATATCTTCCCTGAGAGCGTCTGGTCGGGTGAACTTGTCTACTAATGTGTTGATATTTTGAAATGATGAAGTCTGAGTGCTATGTCCAATGGCATCTTAGGCAGAGATCAAGAAAGCTTATTACATTAAGATGATAACAGAGAGGCATCTGATTCTCATGTCCCTGTGATAATCGAACAACAGGATAATTTTATTATTAGTATCAAAGGACTTCAAGAGATCATATGGAACACAATAGTAATGACAATCTGTCGCAATCGCTGGTTACATTAAGAGTTATAATCGCTGCCTTTAAAACTGTTGTCATTAAGCATATCACTGAAGTAATTAGTTAAGGAATTACAATAAATGAAAAGACACTTCTTCTGAGAACACAGAGTTGCAGCAGAGGGACATGTCTCATCCTCTTTCTTAAGGTGTGTGTATGTGTGTGTGTATATATATATATATATAGTCAATCTCTCATTGGTAGGAGTGCACAGAAGAAGGAAGATTAATCGCTGGTTACATTAAGAGTTATAATCGCTGCCTTCAAAACTGTTGTCATTAAGCATATCGTTGAAGTAATTAGTTAAGGAATTACAATAAATGAAAAGACACTTCTTCTGAGAAGACAGAGTTGCAGCAGAGGGACATGTCTCTTCCTCTTTCTTAAGGTGTGTGTGTGTGTATATATATATATATCTATATATAGTCAATCTCTCATTGGTAGGAGGGCATTGAACAGAAGAAGGAAGATCATGTGAAATGGAATAAGAAGATGTGTGGAAGATAAAAGAGATATCTTATATACACCAGTAGATTAATACCATGTTAGATCTGTTTCATGAAGTGGTGCAATGTGTGAAGAAGAATGAAATAAAAGGAAATTGTACAGATATGAATTGAAAGACATATAATGATGATATAGAAGAGAAGTTCATACGGACATAGAAGAAGACTATGCAGAAATAAAAGAGAAGATGTATGCAGAGGATTATGCAGTGTTAATGCTGAGATATGAAAGAAAATCTTGCAGTTGTAAAGGAAGATATATGAGAGATCTACGCAGATATAAACGAGAAATCCTTACAGAGATGATGAAGAAGATTGGATACTTCTTACAAGTTAAAGCAATAAGTGTTCAACACTTAGATCCATACATTCAATACCAACATACATTCTCATATTAAGATATCACAGATAGTGACTTATATAGACTTGAACGATATACTTATTTCAATATATTCCATTCCTTTATTATTACATATTGATAGACATCTGGATCAACATAATCTCCATCAGATCTAGAACAATACAAAGACATATTATTTCTTCTATATTCAGATTGATTTATTATCTCAAGCATTTGGGATATACAGATAATCATTGTAGACCAAAGATAATTACTGTAAATTGTATTGATGACAAGAATATTGTTACTATACAAATCCATGGTGGCCAATTAAAGAATAGAGTATAAATTTTGGTTAGAAAGAAGTCTCTTGCAACTGAAGTTATAAGTAAATAGTCCCAAAATCTTAATAGTCACAGAAGGGGACATTACACCAGCAGGGATATACAACAAGGGTATTGGGGAAGTGTCTCCTGTCTTTTTTTAGGTGTCCTAGCAATGCCTCAGAAACATCAGTCTGAGGTCCCTCCCTCACCTCCACTAGAAAAATGTCTTGAAAACATAGGAACTAGGCAGAAAACATCGAGGAATGCCAACCATCCCCCACTCCAAGATAATAAAAATAAAATTTAAAATCACCTTGTAATCTTCTTGTCAGTTTGACATTTTTTTGTTTCTTAAGAATTGATTGCCTCCCAAAGGATGAGAAAATGGTGCAAATAAACTCTAAATAGTTTGCTCACGTCAGACTCAACTTCTACTTCTATGGGAGACTTATTCATTGTTACATACCGTGCTTGCATAGACCAAGCTGACTGTTTATTCTCATCCATTGAGCTTGCATCCGAGGTCAAAGTCTCCTTATGATTTTGAATTTTTATGGTTAAGGCAAAAGTATTGCTACTATAAAAATTGTTTTCAAGTCCGTGGCATTTAAAGATATATATAAATGTGATACAATTGGGCTATTACCATATAAAGGGTTGGGGTAATTTGTTTTAAATTAAGGTGTGGTCTATGGGTCACATAGGGTGTTGCAGTGTGCATCATGTGCGAGAGATCTTATGTACAGGTAATTTTTTATTTGAGGTGACCAAATACGCATATTGAGCCCTGATCCTCACCCAGTGAAAATAGAAAAAATAAAGTAAATCTTTAAATGATTCCCCACTAGCAAGAAATTTTTCAACTTAAAATTTGTTGACAGTACACAAGAGGCCAAACTTCATTGAACTTGACATTATTAGAATCTCTAATTGAATTTGACAGCCCTTCGCAAATTTTTGCTTTCTTTTTCTGTGATGACTGTGTTCATTAAAACAACAAACCAACATCATATGATGAAGCAATCAATGACAGAAAAGAACTAAAAACTCATTTACATGGGTATTTTAAAATTCTGAAGAAGTTGGGGAAAACATGACATAAAAAATTTACATAATAATGAATATTTTGTTTCAATTTGTTTTGTGTATAACAATTCTAAAAATGGGAAAGAATCAATGACACGGATACAAATATATATCTTCATCCTATTTTGTCTTTTTCTCCCTATTTCTATTCCCATGCGCCCTCTCTTTTTTGTGTTTTTCCCCAAAGATAAAACTCCCTCTTCCTCTAATTGTTGATGCTCAGTTTCCTTGACACGAGATGCAGTTTCCTGCAAAATACATGTTGGTTATCGATTGCCCTCTTTTTTCTCGCCGACGTATGATCTTTGTCTCTCTCTTCTGTAATGAACACCAGCTATATGTAGGAATTGAGAGACTCCTCAAATAATGGGATGAGGAATAACCATAGGATAATGGTCAAAATGACCAAGTCTAGGCAGTCACAATATTTATTTATTTTTCTCATATTTTTGTGATTAAGATAACACACTACCAAGGATGCTTCTGCATCAAAATGTCTCAATTACAAATCTGATCTCCATTTCTAATATTTTCTATAGAACACTCAGTATTACTTTTATATTTTCTACAATAACAGAGATGAAAGCTTCTGTCTCAAAGTTTATAAAGTTGTAATTAGCACTGGCATTGAATGTAAGATAGTTTTGTGTTATAGCATTCAATGTTTTGGTAGTTCTGAAACAGAAATTTTGAAGTACTGCTCATGATATTCGTTGTTTCCCTACCTGGAATTAACCACATCGAATTAGTAATGACTGTAGCCCCGTAGACCACATACCTCTGAAGTGTTTTGTCAATATATCCCTCTACTTAAATTAATTGTCAGTTTTACAAGATATGAAATTGCAAATCACTTACAATTGATAGTTCCACCATTTTCATACATTTTAGTAAATGCATCTAACATAACATCATTTTTGGAAATTTTTAATGGATATCTAACCATGTGTCAAAGCCCCATTTTTGGCCCAAGCTTGGGGAATGGTGCCAAGGGCTGCAATTTCACAACTTTTGCTTATACCTTTATACCTGCCAACAAATTTGCTAAAAGAGATTTAAAACTTTATTAATAAGCCCAGTCGTTTGCATATTCTAAAATTATTTCATTCAATGAAATTGTGGAAGCATTTCATGGAGCCTCTAGAAGATCCTTCTATGCCACCAAAAGGTCCTACAGTTGAAGAGCCATCTTCATCTAAGAAGCCATCCTCACCAACGCTAGCAGGGGTTTTGAAGAGCTTTCAACTTTTCAAGAAGAGGACATTGATAAGGCGGATGATTTCATCAACACCATTAGAGAACAGCTAGTCAGCTATAAACTTCATTTCTTTTACTCAAAAAGAGATTAACTATAAGAGCTCTCTACTGTTTATTTATTTTCTTTTAATTATTGTCTTGACAGAATGCATAGGACACTACAAACACAAGTTCTTCTAAAACATACAAGTTATCAAACTGAACTCCCTTTATTCAGAGCAAGGCTGCATTTCTAAAATTTGTTTGCGATCATACAGAAAAAATTTAGATAAAGGTAATATGATAATATGCATATTTTTCCCCTAATTTTTCAGTAGCAGTTATCTCCTATTGCTATTGTTATACGGGGTGACTTTTCTCAGTCGAGAGAAGTGACAAAAATTGTAGAAGATATGCTTCAGTAAATTGGGCAGTTGCAGGGATTTCTATTGTTGGCTATCTGGTATCAAAATGTAAAGAAGTGTCCAAGAACGGGACTAGATATGCAGATCTTTTCAAAGACATGCTTAAACTTGCATCTCATATCAAGTTCTTAAACAATGTTTCTCTTGAAAATGAAAACAAGGAGGTTTCGAAAAATGCCTTTCAATATATTGTTGAAAGATCTATATATTGTACTTCCCAACTAGATTCAGGAATTTTTTTCAGGTTGGTACCCTGTTCCATCTATAATTTCTGGCTTAAGCTTATGTTGTTAGCATAATTTTTCTCCTTATTAAATGTATACAATGACTTGCCATTAGAAAGTTTTAATTATATGCTGCAGCTTCTTGAAAACATCAATAAACTCTGGCATTTTGAGCAGTATTTGCTCCAAGATACATAGCATTTATCATAGTATACAGTGATAGGTCAATGAAAACACAAAAAACTGGGGAAGGTTTAAAGATATCTAAGATGAGATATATTTTTTATGATCATCACATTTCTATGCATTTTCTGTCTATTTTATTCTAATTTTTCAGCTAATCATCAAATTAAGATCTCCATAACTTATAGGGTTTAAGGTTGTACCAATTTGGCCTCACCTATTGTTAAAGAAGTGACTTCTAGGAGACAGAAGAATGGTTCAGACTTTAGAGGCACAGAATTTGAAGAAAACTACATAGTTTAGGTTTGAGATGTAACAAATTACATCTAGCATCACCTACCTTCCATGCCTTGATGACCCATTTACATACACATCAAATCAACAGATGGGGCTCACTGCAGAGTACTGGATGTACACCTAGTGGATCAGATTAGTTCAATTATTGAAGAGTATTTACACAATAAATTTGACAGAGGGAAATACCTTAGACCATAAAATATATTCACATTGGGATGACCCCGTTCAACCAAGTGGATCGCCTTGTCAATCCAGCTGCAATCATACATGGATTACAGGTGCGTTCATACATGGGTGACAGGTTCGTGTGTCAATTCCAATGTACATTCAAGAAATGATGCCAGATAAATTTGACCACAGTCTCAATGGATGAGACCTGGGGAAGCTCTTAGGCTAGGTATCATAGTATCCAAATCCACAAAAATCATGTCATAAAGTCATATGGAATTGTATTTATCTGTGCTCTCACCAGATGAGGCCAACCGAATTTGAAAGCACCCTGAATGGGTGAGTCCAGCTGGATTTGACAACACCCTAAACCAATGAGGCTGGGTGGATTTGAGAGCACCCTGACTGCATCCTGAATAGATGAGGTCCCATGGATTTGACCACACATCCTAAAACTTACAAAATACATATCCTAAAACTTACAAAAATCCTAAGTCAAAGAATAAAATCCCATGGAAGTCGTCCAGTAAACTCCAAAGAAGTCATGCATGCTTCTCGAGAGCAAGTATAGGGTCAATGAAGTAAAAACAGTGGATTTGACTGGATTTGAATATATCAAATGGACGAGATGGGGTAAATTTTACAGAAAATTCAATAAATTAGATTATAATAAGAAGTCTTGAAGTAGATATTGTTGTACCCTGAATTGATACAATCTAGTGAATTTGACTGTACTCTGAATAGAAAAGCTTTGGTGGGTGTATTCAAAGCTCTGGTGGACTTATTAGGTGGAATTCAGATGAGTTTGACTGCAACCTAAATGGGAAATGCCAGATGCATAAGTCGGGTGGAAAATTGATTGTATTCTAAGTGAGCCAGGGTGGAGATGACTGTACGCTCAATTGGTGAGGCCACGAGAAATTAATCCATAACTATAATAGGTGAAGGTCCTGGGGAGAAATTTGACTGTGCCCTAAATAATTGAGGTAAGGGGGGTTCATTCGCTGAACGAGGGCAAACCCAATTCTAGGCACAGAGGTTCAGTTCTTGGAAATGGCAAATAAACGCCTTACAGCTTTCGCACCCGTTATCATGTACTGGGAAAATCTTATATTGATTTACACAAACAAGTTTAAAAAAATCGTTTTAACAGATCTAAAAAATTCAAAAACATGGCAGGGAAAGCCTAGGACAAGATGAATTTGAAGAAAGCTGAGGATTCTCATTAGCTACAAGAATTTGAACAATTTATTGACAATGCAAGATGTATGGAGACAGAGAATCAACCCGCAAATTTTCTAGAAGAAGAATGTAAGTAGATTACCTGGAAGAAGAAGAATTTTGCTACGGCCGCCTTTTCCCTGTCCCTTCTTTTGCTTCCGCCATGGACAAGACCGCACCAAAATACAGTGTACAGAACCAGCATGCACGCTGAAACAACGAAGGAAAAAATTATCAAATGATAGAAAAATCAATTCAGAAAACAGTAAGAGAAAATCCATCTACACAGGAAAGAAGAAAAAATCTGCAAAAGAGGAGAAAAACATTCACAAGAATGAGAGAATGATACCTAAAGGCAGTAGTTCTCATTTATTTATAATCCCTCCACAATAAAGAAAAACGTGTTCTTTATGCTTTAATCCAACGGTAATACATTTTATGCTTTATGCTTTATTCTAACGGCATGGCTTTTTAATTTTATTTTTGCTTTTTTAATTCTAATTGTGCATTTGTTTTAATAGATTTTTATTCTTTCTTAGAAATTCATTTGTAAAATTTCAAATTGATTTAAGAAAAATAAAATTATAATTAGAATCATATTTAATAAATATAAGAACTAACATAGTTTAATTGATTTAGTTTAAAGTTATAATATTAAAATTTATAAGTTTAGAAATAAGTATTAATAAAATATTTGGTTAATTATGGTTGTTAATAGAAAGGTTTTCATTATTTTGATCTTGTTTTGAATCACAAATTTCTAGATGTGGAAAAGTGAAATGATGAAATATGAAGTCAGTTCTTTCTAAATTTTGTCTAGGTTGAATTGTATGTGGTCCATAGAAGTTGTGGAAAATTTGTCTTTATCTTTTGATTTCTAAATTTTGGTAAGGAACATGTGATGTTTGGAAGCATGTTTACGAAATCTATTGAAATTTGAGGGTCGTGTTCTCCTTGCTTAGACTCTTAGGCATTATGACGGATTCAACAACTTCATAACAAGAAGGCATATAGGACCGAATAATACCTAAGGTCTAGCCAATTTCAAATACTTTACAAGTCATTTGAAAGTAGTGTTTCTTGTTTTATCTTTATTTTCCAAAGTAAGTATGCCAATACTAATATTAATCATTTCATCCCAAAGTTTCAAGTTTTACTTTACCATTTAAAATATTGTTGAATCTTCACGACTAGAACTTCTAGGTGTCATATGTAAAGTAAGGTCCCCGGAATTTGAGAATTGTGAACAACATTGGACATCACTAGAACTCAAGCATTCTTTAAAAAATTTATTGTTCTTTTGTTCCATAAGTTAGAGACAAATAGTATACAATATATCATTAGCAAAGGCACGTTGTAGGAGAAGATGGTTGATCTCTTCCTTATGAGATGTAATGTAAGACCTTGAAACCCTTCTCTAATTTCTCACAAGCTAGAATCTACTTGATTTATTTTATGGTTCATATAGATATTAGTGCAATGTATACTATTAATTGGAAAAATATTAGAATGGTATGATATTTTACTGTAGTCCTCATACACACTTTATGTTATGTCTCCAAACATCATGGACATAGTACTTGGATGCCCTCATAGGTGGAATTATTAGTATTATACCCTTGAATTGTAATACTAGTTGTAATGGCTCTCTTGAAGGATGTGGAGTTGGTAGCACAGTGGTTACAAAGCTATTTTAGGCAATTTTCCCATATCCTTGGAATGAGTGGAGTTATTAATTATATTTTGAGTATTAGATGAGGCATACAATAGTTTTCATTTCCCACAAGGGGGCATTATAGTTGGAAATGTGTGTCATTGAGAGTTGCCAATCTAATATTTTTTCTATCATGATGCCTTTTTTGGAGTTGTTGCATTTTCTATTCTAGGAGGTTTCTAATGTTGATGGGGCATTAGATTTTTGAATGAGGTTGGGTGACTAGTTTGTGTTGGAATTAATGGGAAATGTGTACTAAGAGGGGAGAGGTGAATCAATACCTCTAAAACTTTTATATCCTTTTATCAATTAACCTTTGTGTAATCAATTATATATCCAACCATCTAATCTATACTAACTTTGTGTAAGACTTATCAATTCTTTAACTTAACAAATATGTGAACATTCATAGAAACATTCATGAAAGTAATTGACACATAACACAAGATATGATAACACAGAAAACTCCTGTTAGGAAGTAAAAAATGCGGTGGGGATGGCACCCACAAATTATTCACTATCTGCAGATTGGAAGGGACCGGTTAAGGCTTACAATTTGATCACTTCTGATGATCTACCTGGTTAGGAGTATCTGTGGAGATCTGTTAAAGTCTACTCTGTTAAGAGATTTTGCAACACTATTTAGTGTGCACTCGGTTAAGAGATTTGCAATTGGATGGTTAAATCCACCTTCCTTGAAAGGATTTTTACACTTTGCTTCACTTTTTAGAATGTAAGAAAATTACAATTTGACCTGAGTGTTTGCAATCTCCTATTGCTGATTATAGATCCATTTAAGATTACATGAATAAGTATATCACCTAATGTGATTGAATAATACCTTTGTTGCTCGGTAGCCTCTGTTCTTGGTTCTTGATAACCAAATTCACCTTTTTTTGTTCTGGTTCTTGAAACTTTCAGTTTGATCCATAGATGTGCTTGTAGGCTACATTCATCCTCTCATCCACCCTCTCTCTCATAATGAATGATTACAACATCTATTTATAAGATAAATTGACCTAATTAAGTTTCACGTAAAACAATATTAACTCTATGATCACAGGTTTACAACTTTACCTTGATCTTCTAGTCTATGTGTTTTAAATCGGTTAGACTGATTAAAACACTTACAATAATGTTTCTTGTCCCTAAAGTAATGGTTTTAAAACAAATCAAGACTCTATAAATAGAATATGACTATTTTATCTGACGTGGAAGTCAGATCCACTTTTTGTGGGCTTCAACTGATTTTCAGTTTCTGTCGGTCATGCTCTGAAGTTAGTTAGACTGTCTGTCGGTGTTCCTTGCTTGAACTGTTTCTCGGGTTGCACTTTGACTATTCTCTCAGGTTGCACTATAACCTGCTTGTCGGGTTTGACTGTCAGGTTCCTCTTTATCCTTCTGACTTTGCATTTTCGGTTTACACACAAAACTGTGTCGTCGATTTTCTATGTACTTAGCAATTTTCAATGATCTCTTATATCTATACTTTCGGTGTTCCTGAAAGTCTGTCTTTCAGTTTTCTCTTGTCATGTCTTTCAGTGTATGTTTATCGAAGATGTTCTTTGAATACTAATGACAAAATAATGTCATCAATCTCCCCCTTTGACATTAGTATCAAAAAATTATATGTGCAAAATACTAACAAAACTGTTTAGTATGTACATATAATTTCCTTAGTCATTTAATGACTCCCCCTATGCATATGTCGGTATAGTATAAGTGTATGTACATGATACTTCTTTTCTTTTGACTATGTGTTGTATATGTGTTATATCAATCATAACACTATAGTTTCCCATCTGTGCATATCATTATTTTCCCCCTTTTTTGATAGTAAGGGCAAAGGTTTATACCTATAACTTATCAAAAATATAAGAGTGTGAGGACTTTATGTCCTCCGTCATCTTCTCCCATTTTTCTTTCAGGTTCTCTAGAGCCATATGCTCGAGTGTGATCCTTGAATGCATGTCGTAGATGTTGTCTGCTACAGACATCTCAGGGGTGGCAATCAGTTGTCTTGCTGAACTAATATGTTGTTGAAGCAATGATAGATTTGGTAGAAGTTGAGCCTGGAGCTCGGTGACCTCTTCCCTGAATTGTGTTTCTGCTTCCCATAGTTCCCATCTTAACCTTTTTATCTCAACTATTTTCTCATAATGCAACTTAATTGCATTGTCCTCAGTGGTAGCTAGATTGAAATCTAACTTTGCTATGTTATCACTATGCTCCTTAGTGAATTTCTCAAGTGTGCTTAATTGTTGTATCAAGGAAATAGCTTCAGCAATTATTGGATCTAATTCACTTGTTAATTCTGAAATCTTTACCTTGTTTTCTGCCACTTCTTGGTTGATCTTTTCAACAAGTTTGTGTTGATATTTCTGCTCTCTCCTCAATTTCCTTTTCTGCATCAATGTTCTGCATTGTGATGGATTCGGTGAGAGTGACTAGTTGATCAAGAATAGGTCTATTGTGATCAACATCAACATCGAGTACAATCTGGCTCAAGATGTCCCTAGTTGTTTCTAGTACCATTGAGTCTCGGTGCTGCTTTTGTAGCTTCTCCTGTAGTGCCTTTCTTTGGCATATCTCATCATACTCTTTAAGTGCTTCATAGTCCAGTGCAGTTGGGTCACATTTGGGTATCTCAATGATCTCATCTAGAGTGACTTCCAACTTAGTCTTTTTGGATTTCTTCTTCTTCTTTTGAGTTTCACTTGAATGTAGGACCCTAGCCAACTTCTCAACTTTGTCTGTTATGCTTGATGAAGTGATTTGGGGTGTTTCCTCTTTTTTCTTTTGTACTTCAGTTTCAGCTTGTTGGTTTTGAGTGGATGTCTCCACATCAACCTTTACATTATCTGTAACAACTTTTTCAGTTTCCTTAGGAGTGCCATCTTTAGGTTTTTCTCCTTCATCAGTGTCCTTATGTACTTCATCTTCCTTTGTTTGTGCATCCTTATCAGTAGTGTCTTCATCTATTTTCTTTAAGTCTCCTTTTGTAACCTTGTCGGTTTCAGTTACAGTTTGAGTGGTTCCAATGACATTCTGATCATCAGTGTTGTCTTTCTTTCTTTCCTTCTTCCCCTGCATCCTTGGGAATGCTTGAATATTTTTCAGGTGATTTGTCTTTTTCTTGAAGTATATTAATGGCTTGCATCAAAATTGGGATGTTGCTTGATATGTTCACCTATGAAGTGTCAAATGTAGTGTTCTGTTCATTGGTCTTGTCCTTGATAACAGTGACATGTTCATCTTTCTGTATTTCTTCTACTGGATCATCTGTCATGTCAATGACTATGTTGTCCACAATGTTGTCCATAGTGGTGTTTGACATTGTCTCATCTGCAACATCCATATCCTTGTTGCATGTTGTGTCCAGTTCCTCTTTGTCTAATTCAACATTTGTGATGATGATTGGTTATGTGCTCTCAGTAGCTTGATCATTCTTGATTTATTGATTTTTGGTTAGAGCTCTCTGTGGCTCAGGACTTGTATCCTTTTCAGGAATACCAAGTATTTTCCTCCATTCGGCTTCACTTTTTTGGTCTAACTCTAGTGGATGTCCTTTTAGCACTTGGTAGGCTCTCAACTTTGGTGAGAACCTTTTGGAATGAGCCTTCATCATTTCTTTGATTTCCTCTATTTTGGATTCGGGGGGCGTGACTGATACTAGGGATCTTTCCCTAATTTCTTTCTCAGAGTGCAAGGCAAAAGTCCATCTTGCCGATAGCCTATCTTGAAGTTCTTTGGGCATTTTGTCTGTCAGTTGCATTGGGAGGTATTTGTGTATGCACATCATTTCAATGATTGCCTCCTCAATTTTGTTTTGATCCAAGGGATCCAATGTTAACCATTGCTTGACCTTATTACTGTTTGCATTTCATGTTTTGATAATTGAGGCAAAAATTTCATCAATTATTTCAGGTATCTTTTTCTTTTCCTCTTGAACACCTTAATCTTGTTTTGTGTCCTCAATATCTTCTTTGGTTCTAATCAGCTTTCTTATTTTAGTTGGCCCTCTTTTATGTGTGGTCAGTTTCCTCTTGTAGGTCCTTACTTGACCTTTCTTCAAGGGTGAAGGACTTGTGTCCTTATTTGTCTGGCTTCTTGTCCTTGAAGTAGTTGTGGTTCTTTCCTTCTTAGATGGTGTTGGCAAGGGAGTATTTGACTCTGTAGATTCAGAGTCACTTTCCTGCTCAGCCTCACCGACTAGTGACTGTCCTTCGGTCTCTTCCTTCTGTCCAGTTTCTTCCTCTGTAATCGACAATCTTTTCTTCAAATTATTAACCATTTTATCTTTCTTCATGTCTATTTGCTTTACAACCAATCCAGTTTTGATTCTTGCTTTGGCCTCTTCATAAGTGTCAAACTTTGGTTGTGTTTTGTCTATGGGTTCATTTATCAATGCATCGATTGCATTGGATGCTTGATCAATGTTTACCTCATAGTCTAATGGTTGTAACCATGTTTTCCTTAGTATAACAGGCTTGGTGTATGTGTGGTCTATGTCAACCATGAAGCATATGTCATATTTGAATTTCTCAATTAGTTATTTTGGGATCCTTACTCTTTTTTGCATTCTCTCCTTGAATCCAATAAATTACTCATCCATGACTGTCTGAAAATTGTCTCCCAGTGATGTTATGTACTCACTGATTTGTATGGTGATAGGTCTAGTGGTATCCCATTTTACATCTCCTACTGATGGAAAAGATTCTTGTAAGAAAAACAAAATACACATGATAAGAGAGCCAAACTTACATGAATTTGTCTTTGCATTCCTGATTGTTCTCAAGTTTTCTTCTAGTTGGTTGAGTAGTAGTTCTGACAGATCCAACTGAGTTCCTTTCTTTGTTAGAGTAATAGTCTATCGGGTTACTAAATTAAATCATTATGATCTAATTAGTAACTCACCTATTCACTCTAGTTTGCTTCAGCTAACCTTAGGGTTTCCCTTCTTAGGGTTTCGTGATTCCTTTTATAAGGATTCACCTCTTAGTTTTGATTACAGAGTTTTTACATCGCATTGTAATTCATAGAAACATATCATTAATATATTGTTTTCTTGAGCACATGATGTCTCTAGCTTTTTGGCCTCCATAGCTACCTTCTTTCTCTTCTGTCTTTTGCTTCTACTTCGTGACAGTCTTGCATGCAGGTTTCTTGGGAGGATTTGATGGTTATCAAATCTAACAGATGGTTATCAAATCTAACATGGTATCAGAGCTTTCCTGTTGTTCGTTGTTCGGTCTTCGTTGAAGCACAGAGGGTTTCAGAAGTTTTTTCAGCATTTGTCTCTGGTTCTGGGGGTCTTTATTTTTTGGGGCACTTTGGACCAAAACCGACCTCACGGTTGCGTCCAGAAGGCCCAAAAACCCCAGAATCCATATAAGACTCGTCCATTTTGGACATCGGGGCATCTGGCAAAAAAAAATTTTGCCCTACTAGGGTCGTACGGACGAGAAAAATAAAATAAAATTAAAAAACACATTTTTTTATGTGTTTTATGCGTTAAAAAAAGCGCAGACAGTTTAATTTTGAAATGCGTCGCCCGCGCGCCGCTCCGGGCCCCCACGCCGCCCCTGCGGCCATCGCGCCGCCGCTGGCCGCCGGCTCCTCCGGCATCCGCCACCGCCCTGCGGCCAGCTCCGCGGCCCCTGCCGCTCTGCCGCCTCCCGACACCGCCGCCCTCCGCGGTGCCTCAGCGCCCCCACCGCCTGTCAGCGCCCCGCTCCGGCCGCTCCTCCCGGCGCACACCACCTCCGCTCCGCCCGAGCGGCAATTTTTTGCTTATCCCCCGCGGGCCCTCTTCTGCCGAGCTCCCGGTCATATGGTGACCAGGGGCTACGGCCCAGCCCCCGGCGTGCGCCATGCCCCCGAGGGCCCAACTTTTTTAGCCCCTGGGGCTCTTTTGTAACCTTTTTTGGTTTTTTGGGGGTACCTGGGCCTTTTTTGCTCTATCTTGAGCATACGGGGGTCTTTTTCTGACTTCCATATACTGTCGGAAATCTCTTTCCGAGCA
>MU227536.1:1391931-1408854 GCA_018584345.1 Thuja plicata | reverse complement strand
TTCAGTGTTCCTGTCACCTCTCCTAGTTCAGCATTATGGGGGGGTTCACCTGTTGGTTCTATTGCTTCCTGGTTCGATTGATCAGCTCTTTAGACATTGTCTTCTCTACCTGGTCATGCACTTCAGTAGGGGTTCCAGCAGTCTCTTTTGACAGAGTTTTCAGTTCATGCTTCGGAGATGCTTCTTGCTCTATTCTTGTTCTTCTCTTTGGGACATCTTTTCCCTTTTATGTTTTGGGTACCTGATCAGGCCTTGTTGCCGGGACCCATCTTTCTTGCTTTCTGCAGTAGTTTCCTAGGTTTTGCTTCTCCCTAAGCTTATCTTAAGGGGGGTGTTAGAGTAATAGTCTATCGGGTTACTAAATTAAATCATTATGATCTAATTAGTAACTCACCTATTCACTCTAGTTTGCTTCAGCTAACCTTAGGGTTTCCCTTCTTAGGGTTTCGTGATTCCTTTTATAAGGATTCACATCTTAGTTTTGATTACAGAGTTTTTACATCGCATTGTAATTCATAGAAACATATCATTAATATATTATTTTCTTGAGCACATGATGTCTCTGGCTTTTTGGCCTCCATAGCTGCCTTCTTTCTCTTCTGTCTTTTGCTTCTACTTCGTGATAGTCTTGCATGCAGGTTTCTTGGGAGGATTTGATGGTTATCAAATCTAACATTCTTTACAATCTTATAGGTTGTATCCACTACTCCAGATGCTATGTTGTTCATCCTACTAGCTTGAAATAATTTTTAGCCTAGGACACGCTCCAAATTTCAATTCCTCATCTGTGATAGTGGATACCTTAAGTCCTCTTCCATCACACTTAGCTCCTGTATTCTTTTCAATCTCAGCCTTGGGTGGGTGCTTCAGTGCCTTTTATAGGATAATCGGTGACTACATGAATAATATCTCGGGTTATCATTTTATGCTCATCTAGCCATAGCTTTTGATTGTGGATTATGCTCAGTACTAACCGAATCCATTCAGTCTTGAATACCTTCGAGAATAGTAGGGCATTAGTGAGCCCTTTCACCTCTATGTGCTTGTGTTCATCTTTGATAGATACATCATCATTACATAGCTTCTTATAAGCTTGATCAACCTTCAGGTCGTCGATTTCTGCAATCTTGCAGTGAATGTATGCTCGCACGTCTTCGACAAGAAAAACCCTAGCTGGTCTTCACAAGAATGCTTCCAGCATTGTCAAGTTGTGATGAAACCTCAGGGCATATCTTGTAATTGGGTTCCTCACAGATAGAATTATTGATAAGTTTAACCTTATCCTTCTTGATGTTCTTCAGTTTGGTGGTTCTTGAAGTCATGGCCATTGTTTCAAACATTTAGGGCTTTCTATTAATGCATAAAATAGAGTTCTCGGTTAATGTAGAAACTTACTGTTTACTTTTGTAGTGTTCACTGATATGTTAGAGTGATGTGGGTCGAGTTGATGTCACTTTGTGATGTTTTCGCTGTGTTCTCAAATCTTGCTCTCGTCGCTCTGCTCTGTTTGTTGGTGAATAATGAAACCCTTCTATTGCCCTTTTATAGACGTTTTCCCTAAAAGCGAGTCATTAATGCTCAACCACTCCTCAGTGTGTGAAGACGAAGTCATTGGGTTAAACACTAACTTCTCTCTTCGGTGACAATGCAATGTTTCAGGGTAGTCATCTCACTTCTTGCTTTTACCGACGGGTTTCGGTGTATTGCGATCACAACTTTTTCATTTTTGCTTGATTACCGACAAGTCTCGGTTTAGCATTAGAAACTTTTGCTTTTACATGTTAACAGAATGGTTTCGGTAAATGCAGACAATACAACTCTGAGTGTATACCAATGGATTTTGATATGTATTAAGCGATGAAATAGTTTTCACAGATTTTTTACAAGTAATATCATGATGCATCTTTACTTATGCTAATTTGGCATTTCATCAACATATTATGGAAATGATGTAAAATACTACTTAGAGTAATGTAGTTGCATACTTACTTGTTCTTCCTAGGTGGGGGTGGTGATGTCACTAGATCCATTGGATAGGGTGTCACCAATTGCATTGCTTGGTCTAGCTTCATCATTGTTTATAGCTTTCCTCCATATTTTGCTTATCATCTTTCGGATGTCTTCAATGGTATTTCCATTGGGAAATGTGCTGGTCTCTATCATTCAGTCTCTGCAGTCTTTCTTGAGATGACCAACTTTATGAAATTGTAAGCATGCCATTCTAGGGTTAGTCCAGCCTCTAGACTTTCTTGACTACTATCTCATATAGTTTGCAGCAATGTGACCAAATCTTCCACATGTTGTACAATTTGTCCATGTGTTGTAATCCCATATGTACTAGTTACGGACTCTTTTCGGTTGATAGGCAGTTTCTTGACCTTTTGGCTTCCATGCTTGCCTTTTCTTTTTCCAACATTCAAGAGTAGTGTGCCCATTCATTTTGCAAGTAGGACAGTATTTGTCCATGTAGGTTTCCTTCTTTGGTTGTTTCATCTCAAACTTACACTCATGTGCTTTATGTCCTTTCTTGTTACATTTATAACAAAATCCTATGAATGAAGATGTGGATTTAGGAATACCTTTCATTTTTCTCCTGCATACATTTGATGTGTGGCCTTTCTTTCCACAGTGATTGCATGTTAGCTTTCTTGGTCTTGGATTTGCATAGACATTATTTGAATCATCTTGATTGGGTGATTCTCCATTTTTGGTATAGCCTAGACCAGTGTTGTTGTTGACTCTTCATTGTCCTTCAAGAAAATCATCCATTCTTTTATTGCTTCCTTCAGCTTTTTTGATCATTTCATTATGTTGTTGCTAAATTTTGATTTCTTGTTTCAGCTTTTCATTTTCTTCTCTTAGTTCACTGATAGCTTCTATTCTTTTAATGAGTTCTGTATTCATTTTGTTTGCCTCTTGACTCATAAGAATAATATGATTTGTAATCTCATGGTGATGCTCTGTAAGTCTTTGTATTTATGACTCTTTCTCTTACATAGGCTTTCAGTAATCTTCCTTTTATCATCAATTGCTAGTGTTCTTTCTTGCTCATCTTGTCTAGCATTGTTCATGACATCAAGCATTCTTACCATCTGTGTCTCTTGACCGATTTGCAGAGATTTCACTTGTCCAGCCAGATGTTGATTGATTTCATTTAAGCTTGTGATGCTTTCTTCTTATGTATGATGCTTTGCTTGTAGTTGATTATGATGACTCAAAGAAATCCGGTATCTCTTCTTCATGGTAGTCTATTTCATTATAGCGAGATGCCATAATATTTCTTTCATCTAACAGTTATCTCATCTTGATTCTAGCTTCTTTATACTGCTCATAGAAGATCTAAATTTCTAGCTTTTGATTCTCAATACTTTTTTCAAGTATGTACTTCTCCATTGTATGATCTTTTCTCTTAAGCCTTTAAGCTTTCCAGATAAGAGACTTAGCTCTAATACCAATTGTTTGAATTAATGGGAAGTGTGTACTGAGAGGGGAGGGGTGAATCAATACCTCTAAAACTTTTATATCCTTTTATCAATTAACCTTTGTGTAATCAATTGTATATCCAACCATCTAATATATACTAACTTTGTGTAAGACTTATCAATTATTTAACTTAACAAATATGTGAACATTCATAGAAACATTTGTGAAATTAATTGACACATAACACAAGATATGATAACACATAAAAATCTTGTTAGGAAGTAAAAACTGCAGTGGGGATGGCACCCAAAAATTCTTCACTATCTGCAGATTGGAAGGGGCCGGTTAAGGCTTACAATTTGATCACTTCTGATGATCTACTCAGTTAGGAGTATCTGTGGAGACCTGTTAAAGTCTGCTATGTTAAGAGCTTTTGCAACATTGTTTAGTGTGCACTCAGTTAAGAGATTTACAATTGAATGGTTAAATCCACCTTCCTTGAAAGGATTTTTACACTTTTCTTCACTTGTTAGAATGTAAGCAAATTACAATTTGAATTGAGTGTTTGCAATCTCCTATTTCTGATTACAGATCCATTGAAGATTACATGAATAAGTATATCACCTAATGTGATTGAATAATACCTTTCTTGCTCGGTAGCCTCTGTTCTTGGTTCTTGATAACCAAATTCACCTTTTGTTGTTTTGGTTCTTGAAACTTTCAGTCTAATCCATAGATGTGCTTGTAGGCTACATTCATCCTCTCATCCATCATCTCTCTCATAATGAATGATTAAAACATCTATTTATAAGATAAATTGACCTAATTAAGTTTCACGTAAAACAATATTAACTCTATGATCACAGGTTTACAACTTTACCTTGATCTTCTAGTCTATGTGTTTTAAATCAGTTAGACTGATTAAAACACTTACAATAATGTTTCTTGTCCCTAAAGTAATGGTTTTAAAATAAATCAAGACTCTATAAATAGAATATGACTATTTTATCTGACGCGGAATTCAGATCCACTTTTTGCAGGTTTCAACTGACTTTTGGTTTCTATCGGTTGGTTATGCTCTGAAGTCAGTTAGATTATCTGTCGGTGTTCCTTTCTTGAATTGTTTCTCAGGTTTCACTTTGATTGTTCTCTCAGGTTGCACTATAACCTGCTTGTCAAGTTCCACTGTCAGGTTCCTCTTTATCCTTCTGACTTTGCATTTTCAGTTTACACACAAAACTATGTCGTCGGTTTTCTGTGTACTTAGAAATTTTTGGTGATCTCTTATATCGTACTTTTGGTGTTCCTAAAAGTCTGTCTTTTAGTTTTCTCTTGTACTGTCTTTCGGTGTATGTTTACCGAAGATGTTCTTTGAATACGAATGACAAATAATGTCATCAGTTTGGGCCCATAATTTGTTGTCTCAAATTTTTCAAACCATTGATATTTTATGTAATGCCCCACAAAGGAACCCTTAAGAATATAAGGCAAGAAATCATGGATTTTTTTTTCAAATATTTAAGATAAATATTAGCAACTATCTAATTTGATCACTAGTACAAACTATGAGCATACAACACCTGCCACAACTCAACAGTGCATAAGCAAAAAACTTCAATTCCAAAATGCCAACCAACCATGGAGAAAGGATTGGAACATATTAGGGATGACCAACAAGGATTTTCAATGCTTACAAAACTTTACAAAATATTACAAGACTTCATATAACAAACTTGACCATCTCCCCAATCCTAGGTGTGACAATTAGCCTCTTACATATAGAAGTAGACAAATTGATGCAATTAACACCCTATTTTTTTACTAAAAACATATACAGACCACCTAAGAGGCTCCATAGACTCACTAGGACCCAACGAGAAACTTTTAAGAACTAGATTTTATCATCTTGGGCATCAAAAAGCTTATTGATGAAGAACTAAGGACACTAGCACATCAAGTGAACTAGGGCACCCGACTAGGACACTAGCACTCTAGAAGAATATCAATGTGGTGTCATGTAGTCCTCTATGTGTTCCCTTTTCCTTTGGGTGTACTAATGTATATTTTGGGCACCAATGTTGTTAAGATAGTCATCCTACATTGTGGTCCTTCTTGACATGCAAACATCCTAGTTAGTGAGCAATCCAAAGGAAATGATTGGTCTTCAGAACACCATTTATGGAGAGAACTAGGATAGATATCCACATGAAGCTTTAGGATCATGAAAATTCCATAAATTCTTGGGGTACAAGATAGAAGATTGACTCCCTCAGACACCAGATGTCACTAAAGCACAATGGGGAGGATAGTGGGATGCATAATGATCTCACCAACATCCTAAACTTATGTTCTAAGATAAAAAAAAAAAATTCAATGATATGAAATTATGATACTTTTACATCTTTACAAGCCTTTACAAGATGTCTCAAATGGCCTCAAGAAAACCCAAGAGAAAGGACACTAGAAACTAGGTCAACAATACAAGCATTTTTAAATATAAAGTAAGATTCCTACATAAATTTTAACCATTTTGCAAAATTTAAAATAGAAATAAAGGATGAAATATAACTCGTACTTGGTATAAATGCTAACACACACAACTACACTAATTGATTACATGTGCACAAATGGATCTAGTATCATGTGAAACTTGGTATACCCTCATATAGATGATATTGTATGGTCATACAAGTCTAGTGCTCCATGAATGAGCATTTCATCCCAAGACATCCTTACCTCATACTAGTGCTCAAGGCATGCAAGGAACATCCATTATCTTGATTAGTTTATTATATATTTTTATTAATTATCACTTTATTAAATGACTCCCCACACTGAGATAAAGACTACAAGCCACTTTGGGTAGGACACATTGGGATCCACTCCCTTAACCCGCTATAGTATCCAATCATAAGGTTCATCATGTTCTCCGTGAACACATAATCAAAATCGAAAGCAACAATGCAAACTCCCATTCTTACAACTTTTCACATTATATGCATAATAACTCAATCCTTGAGAATGACATGAGATAGGATCCAATTTGATCCAAATCCAAATTCATACAATATATTTAATATTCCACATTAGAATCTATCACGTTTGACAATAATTTGATATTGTGTTCTTTTCTGATTTTCATCCAAAAAACTAGTAAATAGTGACAAACTCCATTAAAATAGCTCAGGAACTCATACAAATTCAAAATGCAAAAAAAAGAAGGAAAAAAATATATTTTTGGTCTTTTGGTGCCCAAAATCTCTTTCCCATCATAAAATCAATAATTTATCCATTTCAACGAAAATTGGGCAAGATGAGGGTGTAAAATGGAAAATTCCAAAAAATTGTTCATAATAAGTAGTCTACTAACTCAAATGAAATGATTGAAACACGTAAAATGCTTCTTTTATTAATTCAACTCATTTAAAAGAAACTAGAAATGGAAAGAAGAATAAATGAGGGAGAATTGAGATTCCTATTTGTTGGTGTGTTTAACTATTGTACCTAGTGTGTTGTCCTCCTAGGTCCTAGATATACATGTTACTTAATTTTACTAAGGGACAACATGGGAATATTCTTACTTTAGGTGGTGTTATCATATTTTCACTTTTCCACCTCGGTGGAACTTCCACCTTTGGTGTACTTATCACTTTATGGCTTTTCCATCTTTAGTGGACATGTTGGACAAACGCATTTCTGTTAGACACCAATGGATGCTGAGAGGTGGGAATCAACATCAACAAATACTTGAATATTCTAACACAATTCTCAGTTACTAATTAATTCACTTAATCAATAGCAAAAGATATATCAATGACAACACAACAAGAACATCATATTTTTACATGGAAAACCCAATGTGGGAAAACCATGGTGAGAATCACACTCACTATATAAAATAATCAATTATAATATTTTAGGCCAAAATCCAAGGAACTCACTATTCCTAATGTTTATGTACACTTCCAAGGATCTAACTAACCTCGAATGAACTTACACAATGTTGCCAAAGGTAGACACATAAAAATAATAAATGAAAAGGTGTAGGATCTCTTGATCAACCTCTGTGATTTCTTTGTCTAATTTAGCAATTCACACTTCTTCTCATCCTTATTTACTTTACCTTGTCTTCATATTCATTTTACTATCATATTTAAGTCTCCAAAAGATTCTTTTAGCCAAAGCCAAATGGTCATCAATATGAGGTGTAACAATGGATGGTGTTGGTAAAAAAAGTCTATATGAGGTTTTTGTGATGAAGAAGGATTGGAAGAAGACAAAGTGGTATCTTGAGGTATAAATCCTAGACCACATATAGTAACTTGTGTAGGAGGATCTATAGGGACTTTTATACCTTGTTCATTAATACCAAGACCTTGTACACTATAACCTTACTGAATAGTAATGTCATAACCCACATTTTAATTAGAATTTAATGTAGAGGGGGAAGAAAAAACATCTTGAGATTTATGAAAGTGTGTGGTGTAAAGAGAAATAGGAAGGGAAATATTCTCTCTAGGGAGATTAGGATTCTTATCACTATTCTCATTTTATTTAGTTGGAGAAGAAGAAGAAGGTTTATCAAGATCTTCATGTATCCTTAATGTTATTCTTGGAGATTAATCATCAAGAAAATTCTTAACATTGGGATTATGAATAACACTTTGATAAAAAAAAGGAATGTTGTAACTCATCTAAATAAGTGCATAAACTAGCTTCCTTAATACTAACCTTTAAGGTGGTTGTAGGAGGAGAGGATCTAGGTCTCTCTAATATGGGATTGTTAGGAGCTTGATTTTTATCCTCATAATTAATGGGCACCATAGAAGAAAGATTAAGGTAATTTATGATAGTGTCATATTTAGGTTCATCAACAAAGATCCTTATCTAATAAATATATTCCATGCATTTTGCTAAAAATTGAATGAGAAAACCACATAAAATATTGATAAAAGTCTTAAAATATGCCTTATAAGAAAGAAAGATTTTGAAAGTCTCATAATACCATATACAATAAAAGAAAGAAGGAATATAAACATCATTAAATGTAAGGAAGCATTATTCACTCCATGTGATTGATAAAGAGAAGTAAGGAGAAATGTAACAACATAAGTTATCACACACCAATCTAACTTAGATCGAAGAATGCAATGTATGAGTTTGAAGCACACAAAGGAGATCTAACACCAAATTATAATGGAAATTTCATGTGTTAGGTTCACCAAAATGTACATTAAGAAAATTTAATGAATATGGATAGATCCCCTTTCCTAATGCACACTTAGAAGGAAGATGACCTGCTCAAGTAGAACTCAAGTGCAAAGTGAGTGCAATGATCCTTCATTATTAATGGATTGGAATTATTAGGATGATACAATGATACAAGATATAATGCCAAACAATAAAAATTGACTAGATTCATAAAATACATACTCACAAAAAACAAACACACACACGCAATGACTTGAAACAGAGCTAGAGGGTTGTACCAACCTATTGTCTAAATTTGGGGTGAATTTTCAGGGAATAGAATGCTTTGGAAATTTTGTTCCCAGGAATAGTTTGTAGAAATTCATTGTGTTTCATGTGATTCTATCTGAAACATTCACAATCAATCTGACAGATCTCGCACTTTCCAGATTAGTCCCGACAACTGCACTACATGTTCCTACACACAAAAATGGGGAAAAGGTTTGATAAAGGGATTTTCATTGGTCAACACCATGTTTGGAATCAACCTTGAAATTAAATAAAGGGAAAAAAGTGTGATGTCATATAGTAGAGGCTAGATTTGAAAAATAAAGCATGTCTTACCTTGGCAATGCAAATGCTTCTTTGAATGTGATCAAGTATGTTAACGCAATAGCTTTGACAACAAAAAAAACCCAAATAGGAAATCATGAAAGACAAAACCTTGTGTAATGGATGTTTGTAGTTCAACATAATGCTTTATTGAGAGAAAGAAAGAAATTTTGGATAGATGTAGATATATGTTTATTTGCTTCCTTGATAGAAAAATAAAATCCTTTTCTTGACCTTAAATGAGGGAAAGAAGCTTGATCCTTAGAGAAGAACACCTTGAATACTTAAGAAGAATTTTATATCTTGAATTCTTAGACGTTTGCTTTAATACCTTTGACTGGAATGCTTGAACTTGATGATTATGAATGCTTCCAAATCTTGATTTCGGTTCTTGATCTTCATTTTTAAATGAGGAGACATGATGTTTATATACCTCTCACAACATCTCAGGGGATAAAAATTAGGACGGTCGATTGTAAATCCAAATACCCCACTAAATTACTAAGACAGGGCTCTGGTTCTGATTTTAGTCTAAACCTTAGGGAACACAATGCCTAGGCTTTATGTTCCATCCATTTCAAACTCAAATCATAATCATATATCCCAGATAATCAGAGGTCATGACATAACACAAAGGCCGCAAATGGTAACAAAGGGCATAGGTGATGAAATAAATAATTGGATTGCAGGAGTAATAGAGGAGTACATTTAGAAATAAGGGCTTACCTTGATTTAAAATGAAATTGAATTGATAGAGATTTTATATTTAAATTTAGGTGTTTTTTAAGTGTCATATGGATTCCTACTATGAAAACTCACTAAGATGGGTGCTAAAAAATCATGAAATAGTACACGCTAATAAGGTTCTTACAAGTTATGATGGTACACTAGTATCTTCTTAATATACTCTAGTGGTGCCTGTGGTAGTTTTTGTTGTGGTAATACTTTTTTGTCATCTTGCAGTGCTCCATGAAATTGATAGAGATCCACAACATTGAAGATAGGCAAAATGCCCCCGCCCTTCAGTAACTCAACTTCATAGGCATTTCCCAAATCAAATTTTAGGATGATGTTGCAAGGTATAAACTTCTTCATCATCAACTTACTACATATTCCAGTAAAAAATATCTCTTTTTAGAGGGAAACCATGATCTCATTGCCTACCACAAATAACATTTGTCTCTGCTTGGTGTTTTCTTGTTCCATGCACTAGCTGTTTGTGACTTCTAAATGTTGCCAAACCTCTACATGGACATTTTTCATGTGTTTTGTAAACTCCTCCACCTCCACACTTGTCTTATCATGTGGTCTATTATCCCTAAGTTTGCTCACCCCTCTAAGTTGTATTCAGGAAACAATTTCAAAGGGTTTCCTTCCAGTGTTTTGATTTACTAAATTATTTAATACAAACTCTACTTGTGGTAGAACCAAGTCCCAATTTCCTATTTTACCTATGACTAATCATCTAGTCAAGTTTCCTAGACTCCTATTTACTGCTTCGATCTATGCCAATCTATATGTAGACCATTGAACTAAATTGCAGGTATGTCAGCATCATCTTCTTAAACGTCTCCCAAATGTATATGGTACACTTGGTATCTTGGTCCAAAATAATTCTCTTTGGTAACCTATGCGATATGATCACTTCTTGGAAGAATAAATCAACAATGTGGACTACATCGTGAGTCTTCTTGCAAGGAATTAAGTGTGTATCTAAGAAAAAAAATTCCACCACCACAAAAATAGAATCATTTCCTCTTTGAGTTCTTGGAAACCCCAACACAAAATCCATACTAATATCCTCCCAAGGTCTTTCTAGAATTGGAAGAGGTATATACAATCTTGTATTCTGGTCAACTCCCTTAACTACTTAAGAAATCCTACATTCTTAAACATACTTCCATACGTATCTATAGTTTTACACCAAAATAAACCTTCATTAATGAGCACTACTATCTTATCAATGTAAAAATATCTTCCTAATCCTCTAGAATGCTTCTCTTTGATCAGATTCTCCCTCAAGGAACTCTTGGGGATGCATACCTAATTTACTTTGAATAACATGTCATCCTAAATGAATTAGTCAAACCATTTTCTTTTATCTATTCCTATTGGTTCATTTCTTGACTTTCATGCATCTGTAAAGTATGTGTCATTCTTAGACAAATGTTCCAATTCATCAAATCCCACCATAGTTACACTATTCAACATCATCAATTTTTTTGTTCTACTTAGTGCATTCACAACTTGTTTGACTTTTCACTTGGGTGTTTGAGGATAAAGGTGTAACTCTACATGAATTCAATCTTTACATGTGCCTTTGATTCAACTAATACTAAATTTCTCGATGATCCATGTACAACACAAACTCCTTTGATAATATATAGTGTATCCATTTCTTCAAGGTTTGGAGTATGACATAAAACTATTGATTATATATTGAGTACTTCCTTTAGGTATCATTCAAATTCTCACTGAAATAGCCAATTAGTCTTCATTCTAGACTTAGGATTTCTCCAATGGCACTACACTAGTATTATAATCTACTTTAAAAAACTTGTTCAAATCTAACAATGTCAATACTAACCACTCCATCACCTTCTACTTCAATACCTTGCCTCTCCTAGACCATAAAATATACTCACATGGGGATTAACCCATTCAACCAGGTGGATCACCTTGTCAATCCAACTGCAATCATGCATGGATTATGGGTGCATTCATACATGGGTGACAGGTTCATGTGTCAATTCCAATGTACATTCAAGAAATGATGCCAGATAAATTTGACCACATCCTCAATGGATGAGACCTGGGGAACCTCTTGGATTGGGTATCATAGAAAAAATATCTTGCCTCTCCTATGTCTACCAGTGTAGGCCACTCCATAATTATTATCACCTTATCTAAATCCATCTTTAATCCTTCTAAAAAGATGACAAACCCCAAATAAACCAATTCATTCTTCATGAAGCTACACTTTTTGATGTCCATCAACAATTTCTCCTCCCTTAGCCACTAGAACACTTGTGTGATGTGTCATATGTTATGTTCCCTTGTCATGATGTACATTAGAATTTCATCCAAACAAACAATGATAAACTTACCTACAAACTCCTCCAATGCCCCATTCATTAGTCAGGTGAAAGTTCTTGGTGCATTGGCAAGTCCAAAAAACATGACCAATAACCATGCTTTCGTAAACTCAATTCATTCTTAGACAAGTATTTCAGTTCAACAAATCCCACTATAGTTACATGAGTCTGCATCATCAGGTTTCTCCTTCTACTTAGTGTATTCACAACTTGTTTGAATTTTCACTCTAGTGTTTAAGGATAAAAGTGTAACTATACATGAATTCAACCTTTTGTATGTGCATTTAATACACCCCACCTCAACTATTTAAATACTAAAGTGTTTGGTGATCTATGTACAATACAAACTCCTTTGACAACAAGTAGTGTCTCTATTTCTTCAAGGCTTGGAGTATGGCATAGAACTCTTGATCATCTAATGAGTACTTCCTCTAGGTATCATTCAACTTCTCACTAAAATAGGCAATTGGCCATATTTCTTGACTTAGGATTGCTCCAATAGCGCTAGTGCTAGTATCACAACCTACTTGAAAAACCTTGTTCAAATTCAACAATGTCAATATTGCGTTGAATAATTGGAATACTGAGGGACGTGGGTGAATCAATGTTCCCTAAAATATTATATATTTATTCTTTTACAAATCCACATCAACTTAACTTAATTGAATCATAAGGAAATAATTGAATCATAAGGAAATAATTGAATCACCAAAGTAACAAAAATGAAAAAAATCCACAACAACATACACAAGATAGTAGTATATTTTTATCCTAAAAGCCCTGTTAGGGGAAAAACCACCGAGAGGGTTAACTCTCAATATAATATAAATAGTTAATATATATTATAAATTGCTCACTATCAGAGGGCTCACTACCCAAAAGATAAAGGCACACTATTAGAGGGCTCATTTCCCAAAATAGATAAGTAAACAAAATGTTTTTTTATAATCTCACATACGTATGGATTTAATTTCTTTTAGGCTCAGTAAAGAGACTTTGCACACTTCATTAATATCGGTGTAACTCACATATGATCCTTAGTTGAAATCACATATCATTGCATCATATCACCTTTTTATTACTTCATCATCTTCTCTCTACCAACGAGTATACCACATATATGTATATATACTACTGTAATCAAACTATAAGTCATCCATACACTCCAGCCACTAAGTCGTCTCCCAAGATGCCTTACAAGATTCATCTATAATACTTAATACATTTCACCCAACCAAGTTGGTCAAGATGTAATAAAAATTAACAATAACTATAAATCTCACATTGAATTCAATGCTTAGTCTTACCCCAAAATCGTAGGACCAAAAATAATCACTTGATGAAATGCAAACCTTTTGATAAATTGTTTTGTACCGAGAGAAACATGGAAACTAATATAGTGAACTTTCAAACCTTATATCTTTTGTTTCGTACAACCATACCACATACAAACTTGAACTTAGATATATCCACTAATCACAATCATGTTGTCTAAAATGAAAAACCATATCTATAACTTCTGAGCAATGCAAACCCAAATACAAAGAGCATAATCACATAATTGCCAAAGTAGTCATAACATGAGTATGTTTTTTCTTTTCTATTAATTATAACGAAACCAACATTTACATGATAGAGTAGTTGTACCATTTTGACCATCACATCAAAAAGAGGGCCATCATACATAATGTTTTGACAACTACATATATATAGTGCATAGTAACACCTAGTACATCATCCTACAATTCTACCAAACAATCACAAGTCATTGGCCCTGCATGCCATCCATGCAACCCATCCAAAATGTTCATCATTCCACATCAAGACTTTGTCATTATGAACATGGAAAACACCCCTTGGTTTCTAAGGTATAACTTGTGGAGACAAAAGTGATATGGGGTCTACTTGAACTGGATTGCCTTTCTCTAGAACAACCTTTTCAAGAATATCCCACAAATGTTTCTTCATATTGTTTATGGCATGATCAACTGCTATGATCTTTGTAAATATCTTTTTAGTGGTGCAACTATGTGCTAGCTCTTTCCTTAACATTGTTCCTTCTCCTTCCTCAATCATCTTTGAGTACTTCTTTTCATCTATCTTCAAAACAATTGTAACCCACAAGATGATGTTAAAATATATGAGTCTCTAGAGAGACTCGATAAGATTTCAAAAACTACCTTGAAAAATGTCTTCATTTCTCATTTTCCAAATAATCCATATTATTTTAACTGAAAGAACATACCAAAGAAGTTTATTGCAATTACTCGGGCCCAAGAACTTACTAGATAAAATGTTAAGATTGCTAAATTTTTTGTGCAAGAAGAAACCAAAAATACCCCAAATATCTCTAGCAAATAGGCAGTCAAAAAATATGTGTATAATGGACTCTTGGCTTCTACAAAATGAACATATGTTAATATCCCATTTGGTTTGTTTATAGCTAACCTATGTAGGAAAAAGATCCCCAAAAAATAGGACTTATTTGGTTCAATGGGTCTGTGCCAAATGTCCGCAAGGTATTTTCTCTAAAGGGTAGGTTCAAGGTTCAAGCTCCAACGGGTATTGAGGTATTCATAAATATCATGGTTTCTAGAGAGAAGCTTGTATAAGGTTTTATCTTTGGTGCAAGGGAAGGGGGTGTCATCCGACCATTTAAACTGGGAGCTTATTTCTTCATTAATGCTAATCTCTCTAGGAAGGTTTAAGTTGTAGGTCGCATCTCTCGCCATGTTGTATGTCCTCCACTGAGTATGGGTGATATCAAATTTATTAGCCACCTCAAGTGAGTTGATTAATCTACCATATTTTAAGATGTCACTAAACTTCTAATATTTAGTAGAATATCCTTGGATGAGGGAAAATGGTTTATCATCCCTTTTGAGACTCCACCAAAGGGATTTGTCTCCATAGACCATGTTCTTATCGTCAATGTTGATGTTGTTAATAAAAAATTTTATGACATGTACTCCTAGCACTTCCATATTGCCTTGAAAATATTAGAGCCCAACACCTTGATAACAAAGTTTCCAAACATTAAATCATTGATATGGAGCCATTTCCATGCTGAAGTGTTAGTTGGCCTAGCCCTTTAAATATTATTTCTTATCAAGACCTTCTAGGGCTCATCCCCAAAGGTAGATTTAGCTACCCATCTAGAAGCTAATGTAACCCCTTGATTTTTGAGATCCTTGAGACTCATTCCTCCACATTATTTACTCATTGTACACCAATAACAATTAACAACATGCATCTTCCTATTCCCTTTTCCATCTAACCAAATGAAATCCTTGACCTTTTTTTAAGTGTAGTTGAATTGAGCTTGGGTGAAGAGCCAAGAAGATGTATAGTATATGGTGTAGGAGGAAAACACCTTTTGATAGACTTAAAATATCCCTACCAAAGATAGGTACCTAGTGTTCCATTTACTGAGTTTCATGTCTATTTTGTCTCTAATATAAGTCCACATGTAACATAGATTTGGTTTAACTAAGAAGGGGATTCCCAAATATTTCACAATGTGGGTGGGGTCACCCCAAGATAGAAAAAATTTACTACACCAATTGGGAGGAGAATCACCCCAACCCAGCATTGTGGATTTGGGAAGTGAGATCTTGCTGGAAAATACTACATAAAAAAGGTCAAGTTTTTTTATTAGATTGGCTAGATTATGTTGTGCTAACTCAAAAGTGATTGTTGTATTATCAGTAAATTGAATTTTAGTAATCTCTTCTCTATTAGGGATGAAAATACCTTTGACCCTTGGAGATATAATAATTTCGGGCTAAGAATATAGTATAATGCATCAATTGGTATAACAAATAGGGTGGGGGCAAGTGGGAAGCCTTGCCTTATTGATCTAGATAGTTCAGAAGGGTTGATCTAACACCATTAAACTCTACCCGGGCATTCGCTCCATACATGAGGGTGTCTACCATCTGGTAGAAGAGATTTGGGAATCCCAAGCATCTTAGCATCATAGAGATAAAGTGTCATTCAATTATGTCGTATACATTTTCATAATCTAATAAGAGCATACTACCTATTGATTGGAGTCTTTGGCCAATCCATGGCATCCCAACAGGTGATTAGATCCTCAAGAATATACCTTATTTTAAAAAATCCTATTTAGGTTGGATTGATAACTTGGGGGAGAATATTTTCTAGCCTTAAAGCCAACAAGTTTTCTAGAATTTTATAGGATACATTAAGTAATTTAATAGGTTTCTGGTTTTAAATCTATTTTGTCTCCATCTTTAGGAATCAGTTTAATTAATCCTACATTAATATAAGTCCCAAGTGATTTTCCCTCAATGGCTTTTGAATAAACTTGAATTAGTTCCTCTCCAACCCCATTCAATGTTCTTTTTGTAAAAGTCAACTAGTATCCCACTTCAAGTTAAGCCATCTATCTAAAAATAATTAACAACACCTAAAATAAAAATTAAAAATTAACTTAATAATTTAACCCTAACCTTACCAAAATAAAAAAAATAGAAAATGTCTTCCATGTGTACACACACACACACATTGTGTGTGTGTGTGTGTGTGTGTGTGTGTGTGTGTGTGTGTGTGTGTGTGTGTGTGTGTGTGTGTGTGTGTG